>JAKNSH010064806.1:0-16250 GCA_027790015.1 Cymbopogon flexuosus
ACATTTCAGCTGTCATACCCTCCACACAAGAGTGATCTCAGTCTGATCCATGTCATGAGTTGTATTGTATGTACCACGTAATCGAAGAGCACAGTATTTCAAGACAGTAAATGGAACAACGTTCAGATAGCCTGATTTCGTATAGTATATCTCAGGCTGATTACTTTCTCCTTGACCATCAGCACCATACCTCCATGCTGGAGTTTCCTCAATGGCTAATCTAGTGACATGAATGCATGGATTGAAAACACCTATCCATGATCAGATTTCGTTGGACACCTGCCAAGCACCACCAGCACCTTGCCTTATATCAAAATACAGAAGGGTCTCACCCTAGAAGCCCAAAAGCTGTAGATAATCCATGTTCCAACAGATTCTCACAAGATAAATTGAACTCTTTTTCCCTATTGTGCTGTAACAAACCATGCCAGGAATCTTTTAAGGACTAGACATCCTCCACCTCCAGGCATTTAATATACACCTCCACGTAATAGATTCTTTGCGAAGTGTCATTATAAATGTAAACAGAGTATTAGATAGTACAGTTGATTAAATTACAAATACAGTAGTAGCATGCTTAGAAGTTAGGAGCTCAGAAACGTGCAGAATACAACAATGACATGATATTCAGAAACTAGCTCCCAGAACATTCTGCACCTGATTGTAGATGACTAGCAGAAACTATCAGCTATTCACTTCGTCTTCAGAGCTACCAGGCTGAAGAACAAGGCCATGAAAACTTCAGTCAAGAACTCTGCTTTGAGTCTGAAATCTTCACCACCACCAGGCACAGATCTTTTAGTGATTGAATAGAGACAAGGAGTAGAAATCAGAAACTTCGAGTACGGTTCTACAGTCTTTCGGTATTCAGGTATCCTGACAAAGAATACAAATCTGTACAGAACTACATTTCTGAATTTTGTCAGAATAATGTAGCACTTAGCATAAGTAGTCGATACTGATAACATGTTATTAAGAAATGGTTTGCTGACACACTGCAGAAATTCTACCAGTGGCCACCACGACCATCAACGGTAGCAGGTAATTTGCTCGCTGCATATGGTTTTGGCTTCCCAGCTTGATTCACATCCATCCTTTCAGCATCACCTGTCTCACTCTTGCAAGTCTGACTTCTTCTGGGGTATGAGCTTCCAGAAGGGATATTGTTTGGGGGAATTGCTGGGTGTCTGGCAATTCTTCGTTGCTCATATTGCTCGGCAGCAGATGCTGGACAGGGGTTGTACTGCATCACTGAACCAACCGCTTTACCAGGCCTTGCAACATCACCTGTCAGATGAAGTGATGTATAAAATAAGTCTAGGATTAGCAGTTACAATTATGCAGAACTAGTAATGATGATTCAAAAGATCTATGGTATATGCAAGATATCAGTTCTCCAAAATAACAGAACATTAATGAATAAAAACAGCTAAGTAATCCAAAACTTGCTGCTTGGCTGAACTCAAATATACAGCAACACCACATCAGTTTATACAGCTAAGTACAACGGCCTCTTTGGGGTTGCAGATGTTTACCTTGAGGAACATGGGGTGGAAATTTACTTGCAACATAAGCAGAATGTTGATGCATCTTCTGTGTATTTTCTCTGATTATACACTTGGAAAGATCCTCAGTGATGTTGGCTGTGGTTTGCGATCGATTGTCTGAATAGACAACAGAGGGCCTGTCATAATATACCAGTAGATAATCAGTAAGACAGTAACCAGGCAATTGTGCCTAAGATTGTTATCACTTAAAGTTAATTCAAGGCAGAGAAGGAGCCATATCTCACCGTGGCAATGAATTATGTTGCCTCTCAGGTGGAGTCCCTGTAGATCCCTTGGCATAATGCTCTTCAAGGTATGCAAACTGCTTTTTAAAATGATCTACTGCACTGAAAAATGATAAGGCAACTCATTTCAGTTCTACAAAAATGAGTCTCAAATTTACTTAGTGCCTGACTGGCTACATTAATCACCATTAATCTTGTTCCACAAAACAAGTAATCACTACTCAATACCCATCAAACAAAACTATGTATCTCATGCCTTATGTACCATATTGGCAATCACATAGCAGTGAATGATTATTTGATTCATAAAACTGCACACATAATAGAGCAAGATTGATGAACATACAAACATAAGTAACCAGGTTAATACTATAGCAGCACAAAATTGTCTTTAGAACTCAATTAGTCACTTTTTAGTCAGAAGATGTTAAAGAATGAAAGTGGCAGTGGCTATGTACACACCTTGGGTACATGAAACCACTTGACTCAGTTCCTTCAAGAAACTCCCTCAGCATCTTTGGGTGATACTCAAGAATTTCCCTATATATGAGTTCCCTTATGTCTTCCTTTGTAACTCTCCGCCTCTCGAATTCAAATTCAAGCTTTGTGACAGCCTGTGCGGAAGGTTCTCTATCCACATTGGCTATGTTCTTGAAATAAGGATCCGCAAGAGCCTGGCAAAGTGTATGAGACATTAGCTGATGGTGCCGAGACTTCAGGTTACTAGCATGCGAAGTTGAACACTCTACAATACAGTACTAAAAAAAGGTGTCAATAAAATCACCTCTTCAGCACTTGGCCTGTCTTTTGGCTCAAAAGCTAGCATGCGCTCTAACAAACTTAGTGCAAGTGGATCTGCATTTGGGAACTTTTGTGTAAACGGTATAGGTTTTTTCCGCCTCATACTGCTTAAGTAGCGCCTGGCCTTTTCATTACGAATCTACAGGGCAATTATGCAGAAGCATTAGACCAATTTTATGGTATTATAATAAACATATTGATGCTACACTACCTACCCTTGATATTGCTTCTGGAGAGGGTGTGCCCAGGAGATCTGTAATTATATCAAGTTGATGTACCACATTTTTCCCCGGGAAAAGAGGTTTTCCAGTTAACAATTCTGCAAATATACAACCAATACTCCATATATCTATCGCTGGTGTATACTGCAAAAAACAAGAACACACAATGTTCAACAGTGCTCCAGATTTCACAAACTATACAGGGCCATAGGAACAAGTGAGAGGGAAATATGCAACAATCTTTTATATGAACAAAGAACATGCTATAGTGAATTAGTGACAGCTCTAAAACCGTATGGTATTACATCAAGCGATTAATGCAGACACTTATGGAAACCACATATGTGAGATTCTCTGCATATAAAACTCAGCATAAGCCATAAGTGTGAACTCAATAACTATGAACTCTGCAGGAACTTGTCTTCAATTGTCAGTCAAATACCCATTGACACCAAACTAACTAAATCTTCGGATGTCAATATGTTATGATTGAAACAGAGGAAATGGTAAAAAATCTCTTAGTCAGAACAGCAGCATTCTTAGAAAGTAAATACTAACCACATTAAATTTGATTACTAGAGCAATAAAGAAGAAAAGAGATCATGACTATTACTGTCAGTGTCAGTTGTCAAGATTGGCATCAAATCAAACATGTGTTTATAAGATCACTAACCTTGGAGAAGAAAGATCCACACAGCTCCGGTGCTCTGTACCACCTAGTTGCAACATAATCCTAAAATGATAGTAAGAAATTAGGCACCACTATAAAGCTATACTAGCTAGAAGAACTGGACAGCCATAGTGGTCAAAAAATGGCATACCGTCCAAAAGATGGCAGTTGGGGTATCATTGAAAGCTACTCTTGCTAGGCCAAAGTCGCATATTTTGAGCTTGCAATCAGCATTTGCCAGAATATTTTTTGGTTTGAGATCTCGATGAAATACATTTGCTGCAATAAGCTATTGAAAGATGCATCAGTCATATCAGGCATGTTAGTGCTACTAAAAGGACTCAGTGGAAATCAAACATATTAGAAACCCCCTAATGATGACCAAAATGAGTATCATAGTTTCCCCTGTGTATTACTGCTCCCCCTTATTTCCATATTTGTATTTTCAACCTTTTTTTATATAACAGGCATTGCTTAAAATCTCAAATAGACTTGTCCATTTCTAGTTATCTCATGCAAAATAATTTGAGATGACTGTTTATACAGGTGCAGATCACATATATGACAGCCATTCATATTATCACTGAAAAGAAAATTATCATATTTATGACATATTTTATATAAAAATATATTAGCATGAAAGAAAAGGGATTGTAAGAAATATTCTTCACCATAAACATGTTATATAAGACCATCGTAAAAAGCAAAACTATCTTTTGACGCATACAACCAATTAATTAACAAACGTAGTACTGCTATCAAGGTCAATGGATCTTACATACTTAATCTTTGGAGCTAGGCAGTATAAATATATAATTTCGTATCTCACAAAGACAATTAAAATGGAGTTAATTTCTGAATTGAGAATACAGCTAGGCTGACATAGTGAAGCAGCAACTCTTAGTTTCATACAACCTATAGTGAACCTTGATTTGCACCAAAACTAGTGCAACATACCATTCCATTTGGTTAAGATTTGAGAAACTTATCAACAAAAAACTTTAGATGGGATATCTTTGACTACCGCAAAGAAGCATATTCCTTCAAGAAAGTTGAGAGTAAACACTAAAATGAACAGTTTTGATGTATCTGAAAGTAACCTACTATCTCATATAGTCCTCTTGACTCTTGAGAGTATAGTTTCTGAAGGCATTGTTAGTTTTCAACTTTCTACTATCACACCGTTTGGATTGATGTCAAGTTACATTATACCACTCCAATGGTCATGCACAGTGGCAAGTTAATAACACTTGTTTTTCTGTAAATGTAGAATTCCATGCCACAGGCTACCTCCTAGTGGAATATACAGACACTAATAATTTGTGTCATGCACAGTGGCATGTTTTTTTTTGAACGAACTGCACAGTAGCAAGTTAATCACACTTATTTTTCTGTAAATGCAGAATTCCACACCACAGGCTACCTCCTAGTGGCATATACAGACACTAATAATTCGTGTCTCATGCACAGTGGCAAGTTAATCACACTTTTTTTTCTGTAAATGTAGAATTCCACACCACAGGCTACCTCCTAGTGGAATATACAGACACTAATAATTCGTGTTTCATGCACAGTGGCAAGTTAATCACACTTAATTTTCTGTAAATGTAGAATTCCACACCACAGGCTACCTCCTAGTGGAATATATAGACACTAATAATTCGTGTGTCATGCACAGTGGCAAGTTTCACACTAATTTTTTCTGTAAATGTAGAATTCCACACCACAGGATACCTCCTGGTAGAATATGCAGACACAAGTAATTCGTGTGAAAGCAAATCAATTACCTGTATGTATGTATTTCAATCCTCGGAGCAACTGATACAAGAAAAACTGATAATGCTCCGGGGTCAAGTCATCGTTAGCCTTTATAACTTGGTGCAAATCAGACTCCATGAGTTCAAAAACAACATATATATCCCTGAACTCCCTCCTCGACGGAGGGAGCAGGATATGCTTTATTTCCACAATATCAGGGTGCCGCAGGAGCCTGAGCAGCTTGATCTCCCGAAGAATCCGCGTTGCATCAGACACATGCTCGAAGATGTCGTTTATCTTCTTTATAGCCACCTTTTCGCCCGTGTGAGTGTCCATGGCAGAGCAAACCACGCCGTAGCTGCCTTTGCCTATGACCTCCTCTATCTTGTACCTGCTTCCCTCACCATACTCCGTGAAAAAATCCATCTCTGAAGGTGCCTGCATCGCCAGAAACAGTAAACGACTCAGGCCGGACAATGTATGGCAAGAACTGACTGAGGCTAAAACTCACAACTTCTTGGGGGCAAACAATATTGCCTTTGCATGGAAGATGGAAGTAATCTAAATATCCACAGATCAGAAAAGAAAATGGCCAAATCGGACACCATATCCCATGGAGATTTGTAAATTGGAAGATGGTGAAAATCACAGGAAGGAATAAAACCGGCAACGGAAAATCAAATACACGACACCAAAAGTCAATAGACAGTCCTAAACGCCCAGATTTGGAGCCGAGAAAGCAAGGACCACCACTACCAACACGAGATGAGACAGGAGAGGAGACCTACCTTCTTCTTCTGGTCGTGCTGCATCCTCCCAATCCAAGCAATCTCCAGGAACCACTACCAAAGCGAGGATCTTTGAGCAAAGGGGGCACGAAAGGTTGGATCTTGCGAACCAGATCCAGCAGGAAAGAAGGGGAACGAGGCTGAGGAAGACGGGGCCGAGCTCACTGCTGCTCAGTGCCTGCCCACACGCGCGCGCACAAGAAAGGCGAGGCGAGGCGAGGCGAGGCGAACGCGGCGACAGCGCAGATCTCCCTGTCTTGGAGCTCTCGAGCTGAAAGGAAGGAGCCGACAAGGAGGGCAAGGGGGGGCGGATCACCCAACCAACGCGCACAGCTGTGATCTAAGCAGAGCTCGAGGCCGCCCACATGGAGGGAGGTAGTGGGGGCAAGAGAGAGAAACACAGAGAGAGAGAGAGAGAGTGGTAGCTGAGGCGTCAAGTGAGGGAGACCACCACAAGCAGCAGCAGCAGTGGCCCTGGCTTCCCAAGATATCAGCGTCTCTCATCAGCTGCCACGAGCTGGTTTTTCCTGCACTCACACACAGCCGTTCGCTTCATTTTTTGTCTTGACACTTCCGCACGGATTTGTGTGCTCCTGTGCTGGTGAATTGTGAGGACAGGGCTGAAGGGGCAGCGGCGGGCGCGGCGGCCGCCGACCGATGTGGGGAGGCGATGATGGCAGAAGGATTGGGGCACATGGAGACACCTGGAAGTGTCGCCGTCGCGCACAGTTGGAGCGGTGCACACAGGCGGGCAGGCGGTTGCGCCGATTTCAGGATGCGCCTCTCGACGAGTAAACTAATTGTGGACGCTGGGCGGACGGCGGCGATCGCGTCTTCCTCGTCAAAGCTGGAACACGCTCAGCTGTGACCTGTGACCCTGAGTGCTTGGACAAGTTAGTGAACTCGTTGTGTGTTGGAAGCATTTGGGTAGTCTGGTTTGGCTTGTTAGGCTATTCCAATGTAGTAGGATAATAACCTACTTTATAACCGAAGATTGAGCCCAAGGCCTTGTTCTCTTCCTACTTTTGAAATTGAAATTCCCCATCACATCACCATCACATCAATCTTTAGCCGCATGCATGGAGCATTAAATATAGATAAAAAAGTAACTAATTACACAGTTTGGTTCTAAATCACGAGACGAATCTTTTGAGCCTAGTTAGTCCATGATTGGACAATATTTGTCAAATACAAACGAAAATGCTACAGGAGTTCGGAATTCCACTTTCTAACACTTTTCAGACAAGAGAACAAGCCCCAAGAAAAAAACAGCCGATCGGGAGACCAGATCCATATACTTCCTCCGTTTCAAAATATTCGTCGTTTTCGGTTTCCGTGCCATAAGTTTTAATTAATTTATAGAAAATATTAATCATCTTTCTAAAAGGACGTACCCAGTACCATAGGATCCCGTACTGCGGGGTCTGGAGAAGGGAAATTAGCCAATAGTCTTTCTCACACAAATATGAAGAGGCTGGGGCTTCAACTCTAGACCTACCGTTTGTACCAGGGCCGCCCTTTCTTAATGATCTTTCTAATGATACGAATTATATACTAGAAATGTTAATAGTTTTTAATATATACTTTTTTAAGTTGTTTCTCGGGAAGCGAAAGTGACGGACATTTTGGAACAGAGAAAGTACTTATCCTCCCAAATCCCAAAATAGAAGAGTGAAAACAGCCTTTGTAAGTTGTAACTGAACACTTTCATATCTGTTTATTTGGAAAGATGCTGATACCTAACACGACCAGTACTATGTACTGATACCCAAGGTAGCAAAGAGAACTCAATCATGGGCATCTGCCTCAATTGTTTTTCTATTTCCAGCTCTTTCTCCATGCTTACCAAAGGAATGGGCAAAGATTGCAATGTTAACGATTTATTGTATGGGCACAGCACCGAGGGATTGGCTACGGTTACATGAAGGGGGGGGGGGGGGGGGGGGGGTTATATATATGGGCAGACAAGCTTATCCAGAATTCCGGATGATAATCCACAACCACAACTGATGATGACCATACAACAAGCAATGGACTCTCCATGCCTATTGACATCAATGCAACAAGCGGCAATGGTCCATAGTACATGATGCGTACTACCAACAGTTAGCTAGGCCGGCTACTTTTCCCGCTACCAATTGACAAATTTGACGAGTAGATGGCAAATTATCCACAGCACGGAACTAGATTACGACAGATGACGTTACGGTTTGATCAAGAAAATAGACCAAGGCCGACACCGTTTCTTTGTTCATTTCATTTGATTTTAATCGCTGCAAAATAATACACAGGTTGTTCAATTGTGTTGAGCAACCTAGGAAATAGCAAGACATATATTAGAGACTCTTTTTTTTTCGGGAGCGGGTTTAACCCGTTTTATATATTAGAGACTCTTGGATGAGTTTTCAAATTTGCTTTTGCTTTTACAAAAACAAAAGGGCGAACCAAGGGTATACAAAAGTCACAGGTGTGGCTTACCAAAAACAGCTTTTACTTTAGTACAAATCCAAAATCAGGCTTCTCCTACTTTGACCCGCTTTTATTTATCTTAAATTTTTAGTATTTTTCTTATAATTCAAGATTTTTTTTGTTTATCATAACACGTCTTTTTTTATTAGTACACGCATACTCTTCTCGTGTATGTTCCTGTTATATGCTGGATTCACAGTTTCACACCCCTGGCTGTAGTCATACTCCGACAGAAGGGAAAATAAACGAATAAGTACTATGGGCAGACTAACTTATCCTGATGAATGATGATAATTGATAAGTTATGCCATGCTTCATATCTAACCATCCAACGGCCTTCATGTGTGACCACTGAGCAGAAAAATCTGTCGGATAGTATCACTGCAGGTGGTGACCATGCGTGCGTACAAACAAAAGTCTCATTACCAGATGTCAACTCAAATTTGACGTGCTAACACCAAACTTAGGACGTATGGCACATTATGATTTCATCTGACGCTTCATGATTTCAAAAGTGGCATCTCAAAAGGAAAAACGTTGTGCCACATGTTTTTTTCAAGCACCTAACTGTCTGAATCCAGGTGAACAAGAAAAAAAAAAGTCTCTTGGCCTCAACACTCAACATAACGTAGTACATATATCTCGTCACCATTTCTCCACTTCTATAAAAATTGTTATAGGGTACACATGGTGTCTCCGAACTCCAATCCTTTTCTTTTGGGCGCGGTGACTCTGAAGATATTTTTGCCACAAACTGAACACCTGAAGTTATAGCTGACATCAACAGTGTTAAGCTGGGAATTGGCGATTACATGACTCATTGACTCTGATCTTCATTTATAAATGGAGAGTAGATAAACTAAGTTCAATACCATCACAAATCATGTACAAATTACAAACTACATAGGAAGCCTAAGTCATGTACCAATGGCACATAGACAGTGGCTTTCAATTGTTGTCCTTTTTGTGACAGTGCTCAGCAATTTTCTTCCCTTGATTCCTTACTTTCCACGAATTGGGAAGAATCTTGGACCAAAAGGTCCATGATATGTTACTTGCGGTCATTGATATCAGATTAGGTCAATCCGGCCATTCTCAACGAGTCCCTTGATGGACTTGTACCGAAGAACATACAAGTCATCGGCAACCAAATCCACAACCTCCTCTCCTCTTCAACGAAGTAAGCATCCAAGTCAGCAAAGCTTGAAAGGGTGCAAAGCAAAGAGTTGGATGTGTGTTTGGGCACTTACATGTCATCTAGCTGGAATGCACCTACGTCGCTCTTGGTCTTGCAGAAGACAAAAGTGTCAAGCTGAGGCTCTGGCACTGAAAGAGGCATTTGAAAACTGAATTAGATGGATGATTGCTAGTGGGCTAGTAGTGGCCGATTACATGAACAGACATGTCTAAAAGCACACTTGCTGCACATCTTTAACAATACAAAGTTCCAAATCATTCAGTACTTTTTAGAGATATAAGAAGCATGTGAATGAATAATGCATAAATATGTCCCTGCAGTTGTTATCAATGTAGAAAAGCATGCTTTAAGTGCCTTATTTCTGAACCTTTGTCTAAAAGCGAAGCTAAAGGCTAGTCTAATAAAGGGAGAAGCTAAGGCTTGCTTAGCCATTGCCTTTATTCAGTACAGTAGTAATCAGTGGTGGACCTTTTACAGATAGGTTGATTTCTTCAAATTTGATAAATCCATCAGAACTGCATTTGTAAGCACATGGTGATCAATATACCCACAAGCTGGAGAGAAGGGGGGAAAAACTTAGAGAAAACTTCTAGATAGGCTGTGATAGCATCACCTCTATGCATCCATAGAAGAGGATAGTAAATTAATAATCACACTGCTAGGAGGGAGATAAATCAGCCTGATTGGAGTGGGAAAGTCCAATATTCCAATTAGACACCTATGAAATTCATGGCAACCTGGTGGGACTGTAGGATCATGTTCATAATTTGGGGACAGAAGTCTAAGACGCGGTAGGTAACCAGAACCATCGCATAACAACTGCAAGAGCCATCCTTGTACTAGATCTGTGATTTTTTTCGCGACCGGGACTTCACCCTTGTACTAGATCTGTGATTAATTTGACAACTCAATTTTTGTTATGTAGGAACTCAGACTTTTGAGCACAACTAACGATCATAGGCCCCGATGATACATGACAGGCTGCCCACTTGAAATGAATCGGCAAAAGTTTCTAACAAACATACAGGCTTACTCATGACTCAAGCTGCAGACAACAAGGACAGTATAGCAGTAGCAATAGCAAGGAACAAGCAACACGGTAATTTGGGAGATCAAGTGAAGGGCATATACCCATGTCATCCTCAGTGCTGGACAACGACTGCCTGGTAACCGACTCATACCCATACGGGAGCTTGGACAACACCGACTGCTCCAGATGCTTCTCCATGATCTCCGCGCAACTTGTGACAGCAGAAACGATAAATCCATCCCCATCAGCACCAGGGTCAATTTCACAATGTAGCATAAACAGCTGGAGCAACTGCATAAACAATTGGTGCGAGCCGCATCGGCGCAGTCAGAAGGTACCTCTTGGCGAAGCGGCGCTCCTGCGGGGACAGGCGGCTGAGGAGGTCGTCGGACCTGGAGATATGCATCGTGTACTTCTCGATCTGCAGCAGCCGCACCAGCAGCGCGATCAGATTGGCGCAACAGTTTGTTCCGGTCACTAATTTTGGTTCAATTTGGGCAGGCAGGCAGCGCACGAACGAACGAACATAGGGGGTGGGTTGTGAAGTACAGTAACTGCTTGCTAACCTTCTGCAGGCGGAGGCGGAGGTAGGAGCGGAGCAGGAAGAGGGTGCGGTCGAGGTCCATCTGGTAGAGCGAGACCACCAGGTCGTCGACGCCGCTGTTGGCGAAGTCGTCGAGCGTCTCCTCCTGGAAACGACACGACACCAGGAGAGGGGACACCGGTCAGATCCAGAGCGCGGCGACGGAACGGAATGGAGGGAGGATGGGTGAAGACGGAGAAGCGTACGAGGAGCTGGATCTGCTCGCGGACGCGGGACACGAGCGGCGAGTCGAAGCGGAGGATCTCCGGCGCCGCCTTCTCGTTGCGCCACGCCCGCTTCAGCAGCTCCACGTCCGTCGCCGCCGCCTCGGCCGCCGCCGCCGCAGCGGAGTCCTCGTCCTCCCAGGAAGACATCCTCGTCGTGCTCCCCTCCTGTCCCTCCCTCTCTCGCTGGTGCCTCGGATACCGATGCCGACTACACGGCGGACGGTGGCGGCGCTGTCAATTCTGAATTCTCCGCTGGAGCCGCGTCGGGCGCGGGTTCTGGTTCTGGCGGGAATTTGGGGAAACCGCGGGAAACTAGCCGCCATCGCTCATTTTATTTTCCAGGAAAAAAGAATAACTCAAACCGGGCCAGATTAGTAAGCTACTGGGCCTTTATTGGGCCTACTAGGCTTCAGCTTGTGCAGCTGCACCCGCGGCCTCGGCCTCGTCGAGATGTCTCGGAAGTGGGGGACCCACGGGTCATTGTCACGATCTAGTCCGTGTGGCTCTCACCTCCGTTCCGGATCTCCCTCGACCGTCGTAGGCTCGAAAAAATGTCGTGACCTGGGCCCGCCGGGACGACAAAAATATCAGTGGTGGACTGGTGGTCCACAGTCCACTGTAGCCTCTCACACCCACGGCCCACGGCCCACCAGATGGGTCCCACGCTGACGAGTGGCCCCGACGAGCCAGGCAACGGCCCCACCGTCACCCTCACCAACTCCGATTCCCGAATCTTCCTCCCACACCACAGAAAAGAAGAAAAAGACCACCCAGCTCGGTCATTCCGCCGCCGTCGCTTGTGTTTTCCACCGCCGTTGCCGGGCGAAATCGCCCGGTTTTTTTCCGGCGCCACCGTCGCTCCACGCCGCCCCGGCGTCGCCGCCTCCACCCGTTCGCCCCCGGTAACACCAGCTTTTATCCTCCACCCTCCTCACCCCGCGCGCGACGCCCGCACGCCTCCTTCCTCCTCCTATCGTCGCCTCTCGCCGGCTCGCTGCTCCTCCCCCACCCACCCCGCGCGCGCCGCACGCCCGGTCGCCTCCCTCTACCGTCGCCTCTCACTGACGCCCGGGATCGATCGATGGTGGGGGACCTGTCCCTCCTCGCCGTCGCCTCCGCCTCCCCCGTCGTCCTCCCGCCGTCCAAGGTACGCGCGCCGCTCTAGTCCACGAACCCATCCCTTGCCAGGCGAATCTCATCCGGGCTGCCGTCGGTCAATTGCCTGTGCCCGTTGGTCTTTGCCCTGATGCTTCGCGATGGCTTATTATCTAGTGGCGGAGGGAGATGCCACGGGAAGGGAAATTTCACATTTCTGGCTCCGCCAGTGCTTGCCAGTTGCGTTCGATTCGTGCTGTGCCTTTGGGATGATTGTGTTTGCTCGCTGTGCCTGACGGATTCGCGGTGTCACGGTGAAACAGGAGCTCCATGGCGTGCTTCCGCTCCAAGTCCAGGGGAAGAGGCCACAGGACACCGGCGTGCAGCTCGGCGCGCCGCTGCAGCAGCATCCACTCCACCATCTAGAGGGGGTTCCTTATCACCAGGGCCAACCCATTCAGATGGTCGTGCCCGGCGTCCATCAGGGACAGGCCCTTCCCGCCGCTTACCAGGCGTTTGCGATGCCCGACACGGCCACGCTCATCGACGTGCAAGGTTCGTTCATTCTGATCCGCACGCCTTGTGTTGTATGTTTTGTGTTCTAGCGGCTCCTGGTTTCTCTTCCATTATCATGTCCGCCACTTATCCCTTTCGCAATTGAGTGCTATGAATGTCTCAGCTTCAGCTTAGGAGCCTAGGACTTTCTGAATAGAGTGATGTGCGTTACTAGTACCTTATTATGCAAAGAAAACTGATTTTTTTGATAGAAACAAAAGCGACAACATGCATGAGCCTTACCCTTGCCCCTGCTGAGGGACATTATCCATGCCCTCTTCCATTTTACCCCAAAAAGGGTGATGTGCAGTTGGTATCCATTCTAAACCTTGAACACCAACATCAGTAGGATGCTACTTTGTTCCACAATCTAGAATTTATGATGTATGACTCCATTCATCTCATATCTCATGTTAATGTCTTTGGAACAGATTCTCACCCTGACTCAGTTCAACTTAGCCTTGGGATCGCTGAGCAATGTGCAAAGCAAGAGAAACTCCTCAAGTTTCTGATGTCAGGGTCTGACGTGAAGGAACTTGATGAATCCTTGCTAGCTGAATTCACGGGGCAACAGACCCTAGCAATAAACATGGGAACTCAACCATATATGCCGGATGATAAGCTATCAATCTCTGAATTCGTGTTGAATGAGCCCCAACACTATCTGCCAGAGAAAGAACTTGTCATCCCTGATCCTCTTCTGCACTTTGTTCAGTCCCATGGCGTTGATCTTACTATTGATCAAAATGGACGGGTCCTATTCGCTGGCAATGGTGTTGAGATGATAGACTTGCTCTCAGTTTTCCTGGAGTTCAACATGTCTAAACGAGAAACAGGTGGCTGTAAGGCCGCATTTCTTGTTCCATACTTTGAGAGGTAATGCTGGAAAGCATCTATTACTGACTGTTTATCTCTGCACTATTATCTAATGGTTGCCTAATTACTTAAGTGCGCATATTGTCAGTAAGAATGCAAACACAAATCATTTTATGTGACTTTGCTTCTGATCTATGAAAGAATTATTTTTCTGTTAAGTATTATGTTGGAACTATTAACTTGCTACAACTGGCCCATTAATTTAATTTCCATAAATCAGGTAGCTGAGAGCAAGATACTGTATGTTGTATTCTAAATCTTCCTTAAGATTCACATGGATTAATATGATATAATGATGCATAGTATATCCTTTATCTTCTAAGAAACCATGGATAAACTAGTACAGAACTAGATCTTGTTGCATGATTAACAGGCAAGAAACATGAATAATAGCAATGGTAGTAAGAAACGTGTGGAGCATTGAAGTCTCTTTAAGTTACCCTTTAACATAGAGGTTGTAGTTTCTATGCCAATGGCTTTTTATAAGTTACAAATTGATGTTCACTGTTTTATTGTGAACTTGTGATCTTTAAACATTATGGTTCATTTATGTATTACTAATTGTTATTTCCAGTACATCTCCAATTACCACATTTACATGACATGATTCTTTTTGCATCAACAGGAAAAGGCGTTCTCGGGCTAACAGCCAAGTATCCAATTTAAAATTAGCAAGCACAGCAGTTGATGTTTCTAAAAGGTACTGCATTCTTTTTACTTCCTCTTTTATGTTTAGGCATATGTTACTTCATGTTGCTGCTTTGAAACATTATTATTTATGGATTCTCCCATGCTATTTTCTAATTTCACTTATTTTAGAAGTCTTGATACTGTGTATTGCAGTGCTTAATATTATGCCAGTTCACAACACAGGATAGATCCTAGACTAATTTCTGATTCTAGTGGTGTGACCTTATCATTTACAGCACAAATAGTAGTAGGCATTTTTTGTACTATCTTTGTTTTGCAGGTTAAAATTTAGAAAGTTTCTATGAAAATTAGCAAACACTTAAGCAGAGGGGCCACTGTTATTTGAAGCTTGAACATTCTTAAATGGTTATAAAGCTTCATCTTTATGCCAGAAGTATGTGTAATACATAATTTTGGGGCTAACCATGCATGAAAGACCTTTAATTGGAAGGTCTTCATTTAACCTTAATAATATATAATGTTCTGAATTTAAATTTACATTTACATGCAGGTGCAGGAACATTTGAACATTTAACTTTATGTTGTGCTACATATAAATTGCTGTTTCCACCTTATTAGACAATCGATATATTAATGTGGTTTTTGTTTTTAAAAAAATGTGCAGTCCTGATATGAACTCAAAATCTTTGTCAAAGAAGAAACGTAAAGCGAAAAACATCAAAGAACGTGACTTGTATCAGAGAAACTACACACATGCTAGCGAAGCTATTTTATCCATCCTACTGGACAAGGACAAAAGCAGCTCGACAATCCTCTCACTGAAAAAGGTTGGTCCGGAGATCACTGAACTTTTAACGCAGTGCTCTATTGGCATAGCTGGAACTGGATTGGCTATTCTTCTGTCAGTTATGTGCAAGATGGCTACTGGCATGAGGACTCCTTTTGCTTCGGCTCGACTGCTTAGCACCAGTGTTGGATTTGGACTCTTTTGGCTATCCTGGGCAGTCAATGGATTGCGTGATACCATTGCCAGCATTTTTAGAAGCCCAAGTAACATGAATATCGAGGATGATGAGGTCGCAGTGAGAATAGAAAAAAGCGTGAACGAAATTCTGTTCAGGGCATTAACCCTCGTGGCTATCACTGCACTGAAGTTTGCATGAGCAGTTATCATAATTTTTATAGGTTTGTCACCCACTTGTGATATATACACATATGTGGTTCAGGATTGTATTATTGCTGTAGTACTGCTTCTGTAGGACCAAGTTCCACCTGCCCAAATCATGATTATAGTTTCTCATTGATCTTGTAGAAAATGAGCCAAGATGTAAATTGTACAGAATTTTGCAGGAAGTTAAGTGTATATTGTGTAAGATGAATTTTACTTCTCTGTGAACATTGGATAATCTAATGCCCAGAGCTTATTTATATTTTTACCCACATAGCTACTACATTGTTATTTTTCTTTAGTAGCTGTTTGATGCCTGGTTGAATCCGGACGTTGTTTTGGGGGGAAAAAACAACAATCTTGCAGTA
>JAKNSH010064887.1:0-17027 GCA_027790015.1 Cymbopogon flexuosus
GGCCTTGTTTAGATAGGCTTAAAGTTGCAAATTTTTTCATTCTCTCTCCATCACATCAAATCTAAAGACACATGCATGAAGCAGTAAATGTAGATAAAAAAATAACAAATTACACAGTTTTATTGTAAATCACAAGACGAATCTTTATGAGTTAGTCTATGATTGGATAATAATTATCAAATACAAACGAAAGTGCTATAGTGCCAAAAATTCTAACTTTTGCAATCTAAACAAGACCAACAAAAAACAAGACTTGATCCGCCTCGGATGGACCAATATTTTTTTTAAAAGGCAGAAGCAAAACACCAAACTACCAAAGCTTGGTGACACGTGACAGCCTGACCCCCACACCGCGTGCTGTGTTACAGTGTGTCATGATCCATGCACCAACGTTTAACACGTTTGTTGGCCTCATCGCCGGAGCGTTGCATTTGCATATGCATGCAGCCGCCATGCACCAGCCACGGCCAGGTTGTTACAGTTTGAATGAACCCAGTGTGCAGTGGCAGCCTCAGCTCCTCGATCCTCCTGCCGAGCCTATATCCATATCCATCGTGGATGCAATACAAGCACGGCGGCGGCGCAACCTGCCACGGGCGCGAACGCCACGATTTCCACACTGTAGCAATTCTTTACAGCCCGCCGTACCGGCCCGCCGCCATGCATGCCAGCTGGGACCGGCCTGGTCGTATTCATCTTCTTCTCGCAATAATGCGCCTGCGCGCGCGCGCCGTGGCGAGCGATGCGATGCGATGCGGTGCACCGAACCTGTCTCTGACGGAGCACAGAGAGAGTTATTATGGCACGGAATGGAACGCCCGGCCGGCCGCTTTCCGTGCTCGATCGCGTGCTGTGCGCCCCACTCACTTCGCATTGCCGCCGTGGATGCCCCAGTGGTTGTCAAGTGTGAACGTCCCCGCTGTCCGCTTGCGGTCGCGCGCACGCCGCCGCCGCCGCCGGAGCCGGAGCGGGGGCCGGGGGTTGGTGAATTAATGCTGGTGATTTCTTCATTTCCTCCTGCTGCCACCAGCCCGGAATGGCCATTGGTGCCGTTTGCCCGCGGGCGTTGGCCCATGCCTTCCAGCTCTTTTTAGGCACCTACCGTGGACAAGCGACTGAGAGTTACTGATGAACATCCTCTAATCTAAAAAAAAAAAAAGAGTTACTGATGAACATTACCATGGATATACACTCGATCTACTCTATGTATGATACTAGTAGTAAATTGCACGGTGGCGATTGCATTGCAGGATCGAAACGAACTGCCCCAGATTCCCTGGAGCCACTGATCTTGACACGTGCCGACGGAATGTGAACCTGATCCTCCCAGCAAAAATCTGAGCCAGGCTGATTCATTCATACTTATTTCAATTATAATATTCTACGCTAGCCAGTAACACTGCCCACTTACTCACATACACTCAATTGCTCCACCGAACTGATTCCCTCCCTACACGGTCACATGGCTGATGGCTGTTGTAGAGACTTTGCGTGACATGACATGGCTACACTTTTGGTCACCGTGACACTCCGGCAAAGCCATTTTGTCTCAACTTGCAGGGTGACACCCTCACACCCTGTACGTGCGATCTTTGGGGGGTTCCACTTTTTAACGGCCAGGATCGACGCTAGTTAGTGAATCTTTGTGCGCAGCGCAGCGCAGCAGATGGGCCAGGGGGCAGATTCCGCCTGCTAGTCTAGTCTAGATGGTAATTGGAGTCGCTGAGTCACTCCCAAATAGCGTGTTTGCCTTTACATGTAATCTTAGTTTTGGTTCTCGGGGAAATTAGTCGGATCCGATTCCAAGTCCACATTCAGATCAAAAGGGAGGTTCTCTGTGAGAGAATAATGGAACGGCCACTCAGGCTCATATTACACTAGAAAACAACAACAAAAGGAGGAGAGTAAAAATTAAAAAGGACATGCAAATTTTAGGTTGTTCGGTCACTTTTGCAAAAAGGACGTGCAAAGTTTATGAACGGGAAGAGAGGCCTCCAAGACTTCACTCGATCGCCAATATAAAAAATAACAACTGCTTTAATTAACTAATATACTAGGTAAATTAAAGTGTCTTTCTGCTTGGATATTAGTTAAAGTAGTTTCACCACATATTTTCTGGCGAGACAAACTTTTACCACCACAGCAGCGAGGTTCAATAATAAGAAAATAATTACCGGGTATCTTGGTTGCACCAAGTGGAGAGAATTTGATTCTAGGTGTGGCAGACCACTGTATCTAACAACTAACGTGATGCCTCACTAAAGTACGGCAACCGACGGCAATAATCCAAACAAGCTTTTATAAGCGACGGCAATAATCCAAACAAGCTTTTATATTAGAGCAATTTCAGCAATTCCAGTAGAGACCTCAAATTAAGACCCATATACATTTTAGAGTTTACTTTTATTGCACCTACTTTTAAAATCAGGCTTTGCTAATTTATTTCAATAGACATAACCCATAGGATCCACTCGTCTTTGAGCGTATCATTCCTTTTTCCTTCTCTTCTCTTTTTGTTTCTCTTTTTCTATCTTTTCATTCCTCCCTAGCGAGGCGGCCATGTTTGTCATGGCCTCATTTATCCCAAGATCTCACCTAATACTAGGGAAGGAGGGGCTGGGAGAGAGTAGGAGGAACAGGAGGTGCCAGGGAAGATGTCACGCCAGGAGGGGGATGACACCACTGGAAATGACCACACTGGAGGGGCGGCACGACACGAGAGGTAACGCTGGAGGGCGGTGATGAAGCGATGGTGGCGTTCATCATAGTATGATGGGAACAATGCGGGACAACAAAGATGATGTGGTGGAGGGTGGAGCCGATACCGAAAATAACGCGGTAGAGGACAAAGATGACACGTGGTTAGACGAGTGGGAGAGCAGGATGGAGGTGTGCACACAAAGAATGAAAACTATTATAACTGTAGTTTGAGGGATCAAAGAAGAAACCCTTCAAACGAGGTCTTTGGGGGGCCATTTGAGAGCCCTCTTATGTTAAGCCAAGTAGGAGGCCTACTACACCTATTTTTCTTGGATCTGGCTCTCAAAATAAATTTGAGAAACCCAAGTAGGAAGCTATTGGAGTTGCCCATGGATAGAAATGCAAGCTATTGTATCATCCGGGTTTTATTGAAATACATATCTTCTTTGCCATGTCTTGTTTTTAGTAAAAAAAATTCAGCGAGAAAAGTTCCCATGGAACAACTATAGACACTTAACATGAATTCGTTGACACGTATCCATATGTATGTGTCCATCTTAAGAAAGTTAAAGCCATAAAAATCCCACGATTGCTCAATGATTGGGCATTTTGAACATGTTTTTGTTCAAATGAGTACCATCATCATTGATTTTTCTCTCTCTCATCCTCCTATTAAATAATCCACATATTCAATGTGGCTTATAGACAGTTAAAGCCTCTTCTAGTCGCATGTTTTTGTTTTCCTTGGGATGTTGGTGTAATGGTGTCGTTGAAAAATAAAATCGACTATATACATAGTTGTGAATCTCAAATTGCATGGTTCAATATTTAAATACACCTACCCATAGTTCGTTTAGATGGTGTTTATTTCTATATTTGGGAATTTTGAACATTGTACTTGTTTGTCATGAATTTGAATGCTTTGTTCCATAGGAAAAAATTAAAAATTTGATAGGAAAGTTTAGTGGCTAAAGTTAAGTATTACAAACTTTAAAGCATTTTAGCTCACTTTTGTGGTCTAAAGTTTTGTGAGGTGGTCTAAACTTTTGACCTCTTGTTTGGAGCCCTAAGAGCTAAAATGGTCTACAATTTAGTGGCTAAAGTTTAGAGCCTCACAATATATTTCCAAAAACAAGATATATTTCCAGAATAGGGCCTCACAATATATTTCCAAAAACCAACTGTGTAAATTGTAGAGGCCCTAAGCCAAAGGAGCTTTTATAGTTCTATATAGTTGAACATGCCACCCAAAATAGGAAATATGATTGACATATGATGATATGAAACAAACTACAAATTAAGGGTTTGATTTCTTCTCTTGCTCATCTTGCCTAGCCTTGCGTGGCAATATTAGAGAAGAAGAAATCATTTCTGGATGCTTTGCTTGTTTGAATTTGGGTAATGCGAACAAGAATTCCTTGCTTTTTGTTGCAAATTATGACGGATAAACGAGAAAGTAAACAAGATCAATCACAACGGAGACATAAGATTTAACGTGGAAAACCATTCCAATGTAAAAGGGAAAAATCATGGGCGCCAACCAGCAAACACTCCTTACTATTATCAAGAGTCGGGTTATCATGCCGTATCGGCGGCTTACAAGTGATACTCAAGGCAAAGCCCTAATCAGGGTAGTCGACCAATATAATGTGCAACTGAATTTAGAACATATTCAACACTTTTGAGGGAAAGCCAAAGTGCTCTCGTCTAGCAAGGTTTGCCACGTTGCAAAAGAATTATTGTGGGCAAGGTTGGAAAGACAGCTAAAAGTATCATAATTAAGATGAATAGAAGTGATGAAATAAAGTTATGTTTAGACTCATAAACTCATTAGTGTTTTTTTTACAACACTCATTAGTGTTAATTAGCACCTAAAATCAAAATATAAGACTGATAGAGTTACAGATAGATCTGCTAACAATTACTCCCTCCGTTTCAAATTGTAGTTCGTTTGACTTTTTCAACCTCAAGTTTGACCACTCGTCATTCAAAAAAATTGTGCAAACATTACCAAATCTAAGTCATTCTTACAAAAGATTTATTAATAAAGCCTACCATAACAAAAAAAAGTGATATTTGGCCATATTTACATAAATTTTTTGAATAAAGCGAGTGGTCAAACTTAAGGTTAAAAAAGTCGAACGAACTACAATTTAGAACAGATTAGTAGTTTATTATTAGTTGGTGAAGGGGGTACTAATAAGTTCATATACACTTCGAGCTACTTATTACTAGAATAGCCCATACTAATAATTAGTTGCTTTTTCTATCCTGAGATTGTAAGTGTATAAACTCCCTGGAAAATTTCAAAATAGAGAAGCTTGGACTAATAGTCAAATTATGTACAAGTTTAGGACGTAATACTTGCATCGATGGATTTGCTGATTTTTTTATATTGATTGTTTAAACATCAATATATCTATTTTTTTTATATTGATCCTTCGAACTTTAAGTCATTTTTTAGATAGCCGTTTAGCACGACTCTACAGCAATAACCATAACATGTCAGAACCAGAGCCGTATCAAAGATACCGTAAATATAATGCACTTTTATAATTTACCTCGATAAAATTCTAAATCCACCATGGCGTAGTTCGTCTCTGCTAACGAAACAGGGCTAAAAAGATTTGGAAGCTGTTTTATAGTCTTTGCAGTGACTTCTGATGCTCTTGGTTTATGAAAATCCACAAATAAAAACTGCAATACAATACAACTGATATTGATTTCCTCAGTACAATGAGAATGGAAGTGCAAAACAGAGAAAAGAAGTTGGGATTTTAAAAATCATGATCAGCGTGTTGCTTTCATGGCATGACCGCACGAGCGAGCTGGAACGGAACCAACCGAGAAGGGAAAGGGGCAGGTAAGGGGGAACCAAAGCTAGAAACCCAATAGTGGCAATTATTGTGGGAGGCCATTGCCGCTGCCGCTGGTGGGCGGTGGCTTCCCCTTCCCCGCCCGTATTAGCAGTAGGCATCAGGCAGCTCTGGTCTCTGGACCTCCGGCGAACTCCAACAGAGATCGCCTCCTCCTTCCCTCCCTCCCTTCCGTCCGCCATCTCTGATGATTCTTTTTGCGTGCGCAAGTTGTTAAATCGGCACACGACCTCTGCTTTTGGAGTGGAGGAGGGGCATATACGGGTTCACTGGTGCGCCGGGGCCGCCGCCTTTTCTGCTGGCCTCTCCCCGGCCCTCCCATTGGAGCGTGCAAAGCTGGGCGACACCATTTAAAGAAGCAAACTGCACTCCACGACCACCAGCACCAAGGCGCCACCACCAAGCACCACCGCCACGCCCACACGATCCAACGCACAGGCAGGCGAGGATTAGACCGGCCGGAGCTTAATTGCCTTCTCCGTCAGGGGCCCCTGTTTGCTGCGGCGTGAGGGCAGTAGATCGGATTTGGGCTGGTAAGTTTGTCCAGCAGGATTGTTCTTGTCGCCTCGCCGCCCGTGCTTCTTGGTTGATCCTGGTCCGGCAGGATCAGGACCGGCGTCCCTTTCCTAGCGTTCTTTTGGATTGCTTCTCTCGCCGGAATCGTGCGTGGTTTAACGAAGTTTTGGGTTTGGTATGAACTCTTTGTGCGAAAATTCAGTTCTTTGCCAGCGTTTTACATGCAGATTGTACGGCTGCGGTTGATTGGCGCGGTCTCTGGGTCTGATTTTCTGTAGCACACTACTAATCATTATCACTGCTAGATTTGGTTTTCCCAGGTCATTTTCTAGTACTTATGAACTGCAGGTGTACGCTGGCCAGGTCCCTGTCCACAATTTACCTTTTTTTTTAATGGGCTCACTTTTGTTGTTCCGAGGATTTGCATGCAGCATACTCAGTTATGCCTAATTCGCCTACTGATTTGATCATTTGGTGTTCTAGAGTTGTGTTCATCATACGGTTTATGAAAAATTGCCAGTTACACAACTGACAGAGCGTTTCAGTTTTGAATTGGATACTTGCGGAGTGAAAGAAAATCTGTTTCTGAAGCATAAATCTTCATCTTCATGTTTCTTGAGCTTCTTTTTTTGCCGGCAACATAGAAGTTTCGAGATTCCTCTGGTAAAGCAAAGCTGTTAGTTTGGAAGGTTAACTTTCTCCGACATGTTTAATGCCATGTGCAGGTTATTGAAGCAGTAGGCACCAAACTCCGTCCGCCGTCCAGGATGTGCAAAAATGCAGTGCAACAGTAGCTAACGGGCTCTCTCATCTTGTACTGTGGCATTTCTTAAGTTGTTTGGGGGAGCTGAGCTTCCTTCTAGGCTGGAAGATCCAACATCAGTTCTCGAAAATTTACTGTGCCTACAGATGGCAGACGATCCTAATATGAATTTTGGGGCATTCTCCCAGTCACTCTGCAACCAGCATGTAGTTTCATTTCAGACAAGCGTGGCCACTAGTGCTTCAGGAGGCATACCAACATACCTGGATTGTCCCACTGGGATGGATGCCAGTGTGGGGATGTTAACCACACCTTCAGTGGTTGTTTCCACTGGTTCATCTAATATGCCAGCTGATTCCGGGCAGAGCCTCAAATATGGTGGGCCGCTGGCTGCGGATTGGACACAGCTTGAGCTTGAAATTCTGAGAGATGGCATGGAGAAGTAAGCTATCTCAACTATCATATCCGTACATACTGTTTTGTAGTTTGTTCCTTTCAGAACATTTTGCCTTTATTTTTTAAATCTTAGTGCTGTGTCCAGTGGATACAGATTTTATGAACGATGCAGCCACGAAGTTTTTCTATCACTTGTTGAAGTTTGGATCCCTTTAACTCGTTGCTAAAATATTTCCCTTTGTTTTCTTTTGTGTACAATCATGAAAAACTCTCAGATATGTTCATGAACAAGGCATCATGAAGTATATAAAGATAGCAGCATCGTTACCAAACAAGACAGTAAGAGATGTCGCAATGAGGTGCCAGTGGGTAGGGGTAAGCAAGCAGTCTCTAGCCTGTAAATGCTGTTGTAAAATGATATTTCTTCTTTAAAAAAGGATCCATTTTTTTTCCATTTCTAACTACGAGGATACTATCCGCTTAAGCTGCATAGCGTAAGAACACTGAATATATGCAACTTGTGCAAACATGTTCATAAATATCAATTACTTCCTTGGGTATACACGTACATAGTTCCTTTCTTCCTTGATCTGTTTTCTGACTTGCCATGCCAAAACTTACATTACATCTGAAAGTTGATCTGAATAGAATTCCACTAAGCAAGTGTGCATATACTAATACTAGCATGAATGGTAGACGAGTTTGTTTTAAATCTATAAGACTAGAGCATCTGGACCATGATCATAGTGAGACCTGAGTTGGCAATCACTGTACCATTTTGGTCTATTATTCTATCGCTTTTGATTTGTAATTCTGAAAAAAAAGGAATGGCTACAAAAGACAGCATGACCTTCTTTCATGACAAAGCACACCCATCTCTCTGTTGGCAGTATTCAACCTTTTTTGTTCTATATGTTTGTTAGCTGCAATAGGTCTACTGCTGAAATAAACTGACCCTCACTTACATATTCCTTTTGATTGATATGGATACTAATATTCAAATTCAACTAATGTATGAATGTATGATAACTATTTCATTTGATGTATACGATGAACTATTTTTTTTGTTTTATTTTGAAGTTCCATCAGAAGTATATAGCTAGCTAAATAACAGATAATTTCTGCATCAATCCGTCTTTACTTGAATGTGCATTTTCTATCCAACTTAAATGTTCTGCTCATTTTATTTAATATTACCAACAATTTGGATATATCTTGTAGAAGAAAGTAAATACAAGACGAAGGAAGCCCCAAGAACACCATACTGGGAGAAATACAAAAGAAAGAAAGGTATTAATATTCCTTTCTTTTTTATGTACTCTGTTCTGTATTGTTCTCTTTATATTTACTGCCACTGATTCTACGAAAATAGAAAATAATTCACTTTGAAAAGTTAAGGTGCGTTTCCAGATTCAATTTTGAAGTCGATGGAAAGTATAGTAAAAGTCAATACATGAGAATGTATCATGTGCTCCCATGCTCCCACAATAAAGGAAAAACACAAAAAGTCCACCATAATCATAATATGAGTGGTTAGATGATACAATGATGTATTCAAGGGAAAACACATTGAGGTTGAAAAAAAATTGTATCAGGATAAAAAAATAGAATCAGCATGTGGTTTGGTGTGGGTTGCTGATCCAGATTAACACTGCACCTGACCCAACTGCATTCTGATTTTTAGCTTTTTTCTGTTTGCTCAAAGTTTTATTCAACCCTTAAAGTTTGCATCAGCATAGATCATTGCATCACTATGCATCCGTGTTTCTGGTGGAAATTTTCGTGAATTTACTTTTCTTTTGCGGGGTCATTGGAGCACCTAAGGGGGTTGAGCACAGATACATTCTCGTCATTATATACCAATGTCAGTTATCTACTGGGTCTATTCATGCATCACTTGCATTTATATATTTTTAAATGGTGCCAATTATTGTTGTTTATCAGGATAAATTTGTAGAGCCTGCACCGTGGGGAGCAAATCATCCTCTTCAAACAGGCATGAGAGCCTCTTCATTTATGCCGCATAATGTTCAAAACAATATGTTTCTATCTGGAGGTTGGTAGGTCACTTGACTACTTGAGTATTGGGTCTGATTGTTTGCTTCCATGTATCTTCTTTGTTTCTTGTTATCTGCTGTTAACTGTCTCGCACAATTATAAAATTATTATGATCTGGCATTTGAAATTTTCTAATTTGAGAGGATAAATACTGCTGCCAATACTGGAGTGACTGAACTATTTCACTTACTCCATTGCTAAGTTTATCACAGGTAGGCACCCAACTGGAGCTTGATATTTAATATATAATCTTAAATGCATATATTTTTACCTGTAAGTCTTGGATGCCTATAATTGTATATATGTCACAGTTTCTAGTGTCAAGTGACAGAAGGGATAAAAAAAAGTTGACACTTTGGATTTACTATTCAAGAACATGAATGAGAATAGCTTTGGGTATGTGGACTTGTTAGAACAATTGGGATTACACAGCCTTCTAAATGCTAAGTATTTGGAACTACATACAAACATGTAGTGTGCTGTTTCGTCCTTGGTTGATACTGTAAATCAGTTGATTTTGTTTGTCACAAAAATTGCATATCTTTTTACCTGTAAGTCTTGGATGCCTATATATAATTTTATATATGTCACAGTTTCTAGTGTCATGTGACAGAAAGGGATAAAAAAGAGTTGACACTTTGGATGTTTACTATTCAAGAACATGAATAACTTTGGGTATGTGGAACTTGATAGAACAAATTTGGGATTACACAGCCTTCTACTTGCTAGTATTTGGAACTACATACAAACATGTAGCATGCTGTTTCTTCCTTGGTTGATGCTGTAAATCAGTTGATTTTGTTTGTCACATAAATTGCACTTGAGATCCTTGTAGTTTTCAGTAGTGCACTATAACAGATAGTCCCAAACTTCAGCAAGATTTAACCAATGCTTGTTTGTAATATGATATGACAATGCTGTATTTTCCATTATGTAGCATCTGAGATAGATCGTCCAGTGCAGCATCTACTGGAGGAAAATAATAGGCTTCTTAGTCAAATAGAAACAAATATTCATACATTTCAGGTTTGTATAGTTCTCCTTTTGTTACTTTACTCTGTTTACAGTTTTTCATTCATCATTTCTATTATTCAATATTAGCAAGAAATGCTCATATGAATATAGAAGTGTATATTTCTTTTAGAAAAGCATAACCCCTTCAATTCTAGTTAGAAAGCATCTGGGACATTACTTTTTTCCTCCAATAATACATGATGAGCATTATTTTATAGTTATCCTTATTCTCCCTTGCAGCCTCATAACAACTTCGATCTCTTCCATCGGGCAAGAAGGAACATTAATGATCTTCTACAAATGTAAGCATAATCTAATTAAACGCCTTTGCAGTTATTTTTTTAAGCTTACTAGATTAGAATTATGCTTGAAAAGGTTAAGTTTTGTAATACAGCTGCTTCTCCCACTGATAATAATGCTTCCTCTATAAACAGCACGACTCAACTGCCTGGACTGAGGACAAAGATGCCTCCACTTAGCGTGTCAGTAGATGAAAATCTTGCTAGCTTCGTGCTTCCTGGCATTACAGTGGTAAGAATTTAAGTGCTATTCGCCAATTAACACTCTTTTCCTACACAGACAACTGCATTTTACCTTGAAATTCATGGTCCTTTAATGAATTTTCTTGAACTTCAAATTACATCACCTGTGTTGTTCTCGGCTTACTGACCTTATGTTCCTTATCAGGATCAAGTTCTTGGAAGCAACCATTTGAAGGAGGAGCCAAGAGGATGGTAGGTCACTGCCAACAGGTTTCAGTTTAGGCAGACTTTGGGACTATTATTGGTAGAAGATGGATGGAACATATGGAGAACTACTGCTTCATTTTGTACACCAAGTGGCGACACCATTTCACCAAGGACCCCTGCTTTCTCTGTCTGAAAGCCTAAGGAGAGTTGACTGAAACCGTTCAGCTGCCCGCCACCCTGCAACTAGCCTTAACATTGATGGCTAAATAGCGAGGGTTTTTAGGAACTGCAGTTTTTGTGGCCTTGCTGCACCTGTACATAACTATGATTTTTTTTGGTTTCTCCTTCAGACATTAGGCTAAATAGATGTAGCGGAGGAAGCTCAAAAGAACTAGATAAATAGTTATCTCTAGAAAGAACTCGCTACATAGCAAGAAGGGACCTTTTTGCCTGTCGCCATTTGTTGCTCTTGCTGCATGTGAACGTAATCCAAGTTCCTACTAGTTCTCTTATCCATGCTGTCTTTGTATCCTATAGTCCTAGAAACATGGCCCTGTTTGCAGGGTTTGTTTTGGTAATGAAGCCAGAAATAATGGTTCTACCGGCTCCTAATTCGTTTCTGGAAAAAAAAAAGAAAGAGAAAAACAGCTTCTTGTCACAGTACAGAACATCCCCCCAGAAGCAGGAGTTGCAGCCGTTTTGTGAGAAGAAACCTCTCAAACAAGGCCAAATGAATATATGAGCATCTACATGATCTTTGTGAAAATCTCATCAAGCGCGGAGACGATGTTGCCGTAGTGTTCCTGCACCTGGACCTTGTCCTTGTCTCTGGCGGCGTAATCCAGCTGCGGCCAAGAACAGAGCACAAAATCAGCACGCACATGGCACATCCACGCCACATTACCCACCTGCACTGCAATCAGTCTGCAACTGCAACGCAACGGAGATAAGAAGATAACGAGCTGCGCTGCAACTGCTGCTTACGCTGGTGACGCTGTTGAAGAGGTCGGAGTAGAGCCTGCGGAGCTCGGGTCGCTGCGCCGTCGGCCTGGCCTGGATGATGGCGTACAGGTCCTGCTTGAGGTTGGACGCGCTGGCGCGCAGCGCCGCCTGCAGCTCCCGCCACGCCCCGGCGTCGATGAAGCGCCTCACGCCCAGCAGGTTGCGCGCGTGCGTCCGAACCACCGCCTCCCCCTCCTCGCTCGACTTCTACGGCAGCGTCAGCCGCAGGTCGAACGTGCCCGCGCCGCTGCTCGCCACGGGCGGCAGTAGCTGGCACGCCAGGACCGCCGACAGCGCTAGCCTTCTCCTGCTGCTGGTGGCGGCGCCGGCTGCCGCCGGCCTCTGCGCACTCGGTGGCTTATTGGGGGACGTGGTTTCTGCGCGAGGCAACAGGGTCGTCGCGGACAGCGCCTGTACGGCGAGCCGCAGTGCCATCGCGGAGCTCGTGCGCCGGCTGTGGTTCTCGTCGCCTTGTCGATCGATGGATGGGGTGAGGTTTTGGCGTTTTGCTCAGCCAGACAAGTTCAGATAACGTGGCAGGCGCCACTGCGCCAGGCGTAGGTCTCGCTCGAGCTCGATATGTATGGGGTCCATCGTCTTACAAATCGTATGCTCGAGCTGGACCGGATGGACACGACGCGTTCAAATGTTCACTTGTCAGCCTTTATTTACGGGCACGCTCATACAATTTTTTTTTTCAGTACAATAGCATCAGCACGTTTATCAGTCGCCGAAACCATCGATGAATTTGACGCGGCGGTCGGCGGCGGCCACCGCCAACCGGGCGACAAAACCGCGGCAGGCGCGCAGTGTCGACGGAAACTGGGCCTCTTGGTGATAGGCCGGCACACGCAGTTGTAGAGCCCACGGCAACCCGTGAGAGCATATGACATGAGCACTTAGTGGGCCACGCTGCTCAAACCAGCCCAACGGCCCAGCCAGCTGGATCCTCCACTCCACTCCACTAGTGTGGTAGGATTGGCGAGCCCAGGCCTGCTGGTTCCGCTACCGCTCGTGTAGTCAGAGCGTCGTCGTGCCTCCGCCCCGCGCTGCCACGTTCTCCCGCGGCGCGCGGACGCGGCGGAACGGCACACTGCTCGTCTCTTTGCCAGTGGCCATTGCACACGCGGCCGCAGCAGGAGCGCGTGGCAGCGTGGTATGGACCAGAAATGCAGTTCACATACTGTATTATGCATCATTTCACATACTGTAGTAGAGGGCTACAGGATCAGAGAGCAGCAGAGCCTCGACAGCACGAGCACGCGAAAAGCAGTGGGGAAGACGCCAATCCAAATCTGAGTCGAGACATGTATACACAGCCACACAGACACAGGTGAAGGCAATCGCACACGGCAGACGGCACACAGCATTTCTGCCGCGCTGGCTCATCGTCCGCTTCGCCAGTCCTGGAGGTTTTCGAGCTATCCTATCCTATCAGATCCAGCAGTCCCTCGCTCGCCCGCAACACCGCGTTTGCACTGCAGGTCGGGGGTGCCCATCTGATGATCTGATGATATATATTTCTCTATTCCTCCGGATCATGCGGCGGGCCGACCTGCAGCAGGGACGGCGCGAGGACGGCGACCACCTCGCGGAGCGCGTCGGCGGTGTCGCTGTACCGCACCTGCGTCAGAGGGAGGCTCCTGCTCTCCACTGCGTCGCCCAGCTGCCATTTGTGCAAGGACGTCTTGTTAATCATATTCAGAAGATATCAAACAGTATCAACAGAGATCAAGTGTGCTAATTGCCTGCATGAGGCTTACTGTGCATGTACAAAAACCACCACCAAACATTGATGACTTAGTATAAAGTTGTCCAAAAACTAGTTTTGACTTGGAGACGCTGCGCCTCAAAAGAGGAATTGACGCACCTGAACTCTATTGGCTAAGCCTAGTCAGTAAGCACTAGTACTACTTGCCTTACAAAGGTGCTAAAATATCCGAAGATCCAAAAGGTTCATATGACCTGCTTCAAGAAGTAGATACTTGCCTTACAGTATCATGACACTTAAATTCAACAAATACTACCCTGAATTTGCAATGGACCAAGACATGCTTAAAATTATGAAAGGGGAAAAAGATCCTCACCTCATCCATGGAGTAGAAGAACTTGTTGGCAAGGACAGTGAGCGCCTTCTTGTGCTCTTCGCCCTCGCAGAAGGCGATCACGCGGCTGAGGTCAATGTACAGGAAGGTGGCCTTTAGCCGGAGGTCCCTTCCAACGAGGTCCCACGATTCCTCATCGTTCACCTCCAGATCCTCCTCCATCGTGGAGAAGAGCTCGATGGCGCAGTTCTTGATCCGGCAGAGACATCCCTTCTGCTCCATATCATGGTCCATCGCTGCTTCCCCACGCTCTGTGTATGGGGGGAAGATGGGGACCTGTGACACGTAATTATAGGATGAGCGGGCAGCGAAATAAGCAAAGTGAAAGAAAAATCGATTCTTGGACCATGTTTAGAAGCAACAGGTATCACCAGGACATGAGGAGAAAGAAGCCACGTATAAAGGGGGAAAGTGGTCAATGAGAAGGCACCAGATTGGTCAGCAATGACGCTCTTCAAACTCATCAGATAAACAAAAGGAGACACGTTTGGGTAACGGGTTCGTTGCCTGGGCTTGGAGATCAAGAAAGAAGGCAATGACTTAAACCATAAGAAACTGGTCAGTTCCTAGAGAAAAAAAAAGGAAGAAAGAAACTGCTCAGAGGGCAAATTTGTGAGGTGGTCATATACTAGAAACTTGGTAAAGTCATATATACTAGGAAAAAAAGAAGAATTCAGAGGGCAGCAGGAAAGGTCATGATCTCAGTAACCTTAGGAGTGAAGAAAGGAGTCTTCACAGAAACCATAAACTATCAACATCCAATCCTTCACTATTTAGAGAACCCTTTTTGAAAGCACATTATCTAGTGGCTATTTCAACTACACTGTTTCCTTTGCCAAAAATAAAGAATACTTATTACTTAAAACTTGCTTTCCTGATTGTTTTGACTCAGTTTCAGACGTCTAAATCTGAAGTTAAAAATTATCATAAACCCTCCCGAACGTCGTGCCATGGCTAGATATTTCTGAGATAAACTCAAGGAATAACAAACTCCACACTTTCTTTTTTTTTTGAAACGAAGCTCCACATTGTTTTTTGCAGGTCCTAATGTGAAAGTTCAATTGAATACTACCTAAATAGCCAAATAGTAGTTCTGTTTGCAGCTGGGCATGGGCAAAGGCATTATATGATGCACATGGAGAAACACAATGCTTTCACACTAGGTATCCCATGTTTTTTTAGTGAAAGGTATCCCATATTGCAGATAGGGAATACTTCTCAGAGACAATTGTCAAAGGTTCCAGCTTTTATTTAGTATATAAATGTATAAAATTACCTTCTGAAAGACCGAGAAGTTATACCAAACAAAGTCCTGGTCATGTCTGCCTCTGTTTTGACCTCAATGTTGGCTCAACAGCATAAATGATCAACTCAAGCTTTGTTTTCCTCTCCTACCCACCACCCCGTGCCTTTCAAGAAAATTCTAAATGGATGCATGCCCAATGAGCAGCTGAGGTGTGGGGCCCATTTTACATTTTAATTCCATTTTCCTGGGTCGCTGTTACAGTTCGGATAACAGTGGGAGGACGGGGACAGATAGCAGTAGCAGCTGACTGAAACAGCGTCCGAAACCAAGGACGAGATAGGGGGCCTGAGGATGAGGGCTCAATTCCATTTCTGGTCTTCTTCCCTGTCTTTCACGATTGGCTCCACAGATGTCCGATGGACTTCACAAATCACACCTACGAAGATTTGAATGGAGAATCTCGAAACCGAAAGAGAAAAAGGCTTTGTGAGGTTGTGGTGGTTGTACTAAGATCATTCAGTACAGTCTTTGACCAATGCACAAAGCACCTCAAGAAAATGGCCGTAGCATATTCAGCAAGAGGCTGCAGAAAAGTGATGGCAATGGCATTGTGGATGGCTGATGAGTGAGGGCGGGATGGGTGATTGGGTTAGGAGAGAGGGGAGGACAGGTGTCTCCTCCCATCAACTTGCAGAGACAAAACGAAACCCGTTGATCCGAGGAGGAATTTAAGAGCAGGAATTATACTCGTACTTTTCTGCCCGGATATTTTATTTCCATAGCAAAGGAATCCACTTGGGGCCCTCCCTACTTCCTCGTGAAGAACATTTCAATCCAAGAAGGGACCTTTGGGGTTTTCTTTCGAATAAGAAAGAAAAGCCGAGGAAGATGCAGCGCATTGTGCGTCGGATGGAGACAAACAATCCTAGCAGGGCGAGACAAGAGAAAACGGCGAAGGGCAAAAGTTCTCAAAGGCTATGCCGATCGATTAACACCAACCAAAGGCGCATGCGATCCGAACTAACCGCTCCCAAGAGAAGATGGGGAATGGAGGAGAAGAAGACAGAGCAATATCAGATTCCCCCTGCATTAGCAATCCCAGTGAGCTCCCACTCAACTCAAACCCGATGCATGATTAAAAAAAACCCTCAAATCCAATGCTCCCTTGTCTTCCCCAAACACAAAAAGAACAGAGGGGAAGGGAATTTAACCAACGGTGGCGCTTGTTTCTTCACAGTAGCGAGAAGCTCGAGCCTCCCCAACGGAAAGGGAAAAAGGTCGCTCCTTTTTCCAATTTATTCGAAAGCCCCGATCGATGCGTCCGAAGCAGCAGCAGCTTCACTAGTTTAAAAAGCCCCAGAAAACAAACAGTGCCGTTCCTTGTTCTATTCGGCTATTCCTGTCCTGCCTTTACGGCGGCCCTTACTTACCCTAACGATCTCGCCTCATGCCGCTCCTCCGGCGCTCCTCCGCTGCGGTTGTGATTGCGGACGCAATTTATTACCGAGAAAAGATCCAAACTGAAGCAAAAGCTACTACTGCTAGCAAGCCAAGGCTCTCAGAGAGGGGACAAGAAAATAATAAAGCAAGAGGAACGGAACAGGGGCGGGGCAGGGCAGGGCAGGTGTCTGTACCTCGCGGTCTCTCCTCGCCACCAGTTTC
>JAKNSH010065094.1:0-16644 GCA_027790015.1 Cymbopogon flexuosus
GTAGTCATTCCATACTCCAAACCACTGCTCTGGCAGTGGCAGGGCATGTCTAAAGGCTTAGGCCTTATTCTCTTTACATCCAAATTCCAAGTTTTTTTACTCTCTCTCCATCACATTAATTTTTGGCCGCTTGTATGGAGCATTAAATATAGGTAAAAAAATAACTAATTATACAGTTTAGTTCGAAATCACGAGATGAATCTTTTGAGCCTAGTTGGTCCACGATTGGACAATATTTGCCAATCAAGACGAAAGTGGTACTATTCATCGAGTTGTAATTTTTTACAAAGAAAACAAGGCCTTAGATGTCTATATATTTGGCTTAACCCTCATGTGAGTGTATTTAAACTAATTTCTACTTTAGTCCACTCTAACACGTATGGTTTGAGGCAAATACATACGCATCCAAACAAGGCCTAATGGTTTTTATAGAAACCATGCCATAAAATTCTACAAAGAAAGAAACCATAGAGCTCGAAGGGGGCGAGCATACACAGCTACCGATGGGTGCATGCGGACCATGGATGGCATGCGAGCTCGGTGGCGTGGAGGGTTGGGGGGGGGGGGGGGGCGGCCATTAGCAGGCAAGTGCCTTTAGCAATTGAGCGCACGCGGCGTGGGCGACCTCGGTGGCATGTTTGAGCATGTAGTGGCGGCCTGTGGCATGTGGCAATGCTGATGAGCGCAAGCGATGGCGGCAGGCAAGCTCAACGGCGCAAACACGCTTGGAGGACCGCGATGAAGAATTTGTAGTCCCATCGCATCCCGATGTAGATCGAAACCTCTAGTTTCCTCCCAATCAAAAATCGCGATTTCTTCATATACCTGGTTTCGGATAAACATGGTTTCCCTCCAATGAAACAATATCCTCTATTTTTCTTTTCTTTTTTCATTAATTATCCAACAACGTCAGCATTTTACTTAGGTAAGTTATTTCATAGAAATATCTACCCTATTTCACTTGAACTTATTAGCTTGGCTTATTAGCCATTGTATAATGTTTTTCTAAATAAAAGCATGCTTATTAGCCGTAGAAGGTCGAGCATTGTCATTGCCCTTAGATACTAAGTATGAGAACGCGTTTACGTGAGCAGACGTTGCACAGTGACCGACGGATATTATTTAGCACGCCAGCAGTGACTTTCGAGTCGTGAATAGTTACTGCCGTGTTTACATGCAGAGGAAATGGTCAACGACTGCCCTGCTATTTTTTGTTCTGAAAATGAAATAAAGCACTGATATTCCTTTGAGGGGAAAAAAACACTGGTTTTGCATTAGCACGTTGTGAACTTTTGCTCTCCGGCAGTAAGGATTTGTTTAGTCAGTGTCATAGTTTGCCACGTCTATTCTTCGGCAAATTATTATTGTCATAGTCATAATTTGACTCATCAAACTTTCAGCGAAATACTATTGCCATATAAAGTGTGTCCAGCAAAATCAAAATTATACACAAATAAAGTTAAACAAGAAAGTAAGTATATAACATATATAATAGAGTGATATAAAAGTTTATAGCATGTTATGATTGTGGCATTGAACCAAACAATTTTTGTTGAAAAAGTAAACATCGATAACCTATGGTATAATAAGTTATGGTTGCTGATTAGGAAACAAACGGGTTTTAAATTTGTCAAACTCAACAACCTCGAAGCCAAGCCAACAGCACCTGACAGAAAATGTAACCGGCACGCTTTTGAATATGTCAGTACGTTTTCTTTGAAAGAAACAGAGGTCCCCTACTGAATATTATAAATATAATGAATGTCAGTCACTTTGACCGAGTACACAAGAGAAAAAGTTCAGGAAGGAAGCTCCTCTAATTTCAGGCACGACCGCTTCTGCATGTCGTGCTTCGCTTCTCAGCTTCTTCCTCCTCCCGTCGCTGAGACTTCTTCCCCACTTCCATGGTTGGTGGCTTGGTGCACAGCCTTTTTCTGCGAGGTCGAGAGGTTTGAGGAGGAGAACGCATCCAAAGATTGGAGCGGAGCAGGATAAGGGCTCTCGATCTGCTGCAGTTCTGGACCCGGGAGGGAGGAGATGTGGAAGGGGCAGCTCTTGTTGCTGTTGCTTATGTGCGCTGCCGGATCAACAACCGCCTCCGCCGACACCGACCAGCAAGATGGTAAGTTCCTTTTTGTTTTTTCTTCGTGTAATAATTCATTGAATTTTGGGTGTCCGAAGTCCGAAGATGGTAAGATTCTTTTTATGTAATTATATGTCCAATCACCGTTTATTGGTAGCATAAGCTTTCTCTAAACAACAGGTTTTTGGTTGTCTAGTTCGTCTTCGTCGGATTCGGAGTTCAGTTTTGGTTGTGCGACTTCATTAGTTTCCAGTTGAACTAAATAATGGAAATCATAAATACCTCCTTTATGCTGATTAAACTATTTGGGTGGATTTGTAATTTGTTTGGATGAGACGCTTGTGGAAATGGCAACAAAACAATGCAAAATTGGTTTGTTCCCTGCTCCTTCTCTGAAAATGTTCTTGGTGTTATTTATTCAGTCAGTTGATCATTTCTCCTCTTAATTGTTTTGTGTTCATTTGTATTATGAAACTCTGCATCAATACATATGCTCACCCTTGTTTGATGTGATTCTTCCAGTTTCTGGATCATACGTAGAAGATAAAACCTTTTAATGGTTCATTTTTTTTAATTCTTATTACTGAAATATAATGAGATCATTAAATCGAATGCCCAAAAGTTCATTGACAAGTTGTTATCACCCTTGTCTCTCTTGTAGCGGCTGCTCTCAGATCCTTGATGAAGGGATGGAAAAATGTGCCTTCTAGCTGGGGAAAGTCCAACAATCCTTGCGGCATGGAATGGGATGGTATTTTGTGTGATGAAAATGGAAGGGTCACATCACTGTGAGTAGAGCTGATGTCAGTGTCTGCCCAAGATCCTGAAATTTGTTCTTGTTAACACTTTTTGACATCTCAGGAACCTGTTTGGTATGGGCATGAGTGGCACTCTGAGCGATGATATAGGAAATCTGACTGAACTAAGGACCTTGTGAGTATTGCCATCATGTAACTTTGTCTTCTCAAAGATGCTGAAGATGCTTCTATGATTCACTATTTACATTAGGACACTGAATCGCTCACTTTCTGAGCAATGCTTTGCAGAGATCTGTCCTCAAACAGAGATCTTGGTGGGCCACTGCCAGCTGGCATTGGGAAGTTGATTAAGCTTGAATATTTGTAAGTTGCAACAGTTTCTGTTACTAATAGAGGAACCAATATGATTATGCTCTCCTAGAGATTACTGATTACCATCTTCATCTTTATCCATTAATTATGTAGAGCATTGATCGGTTGCAGTTTCAGTGGTCCTGTTCCAAGCGAACTTGGAAACCTGTCACAACTCCAATTCTTGTAAGACTGTTCTTCTTTTCATTAACAGTTGCCGAAGTAGTGAAATATATCAATAGGATATTAATTATTTCCTTTTTTTAGATAATGGATATATTAATTATTTCCCTATTTTTTTGTTGCTTTTGCACAGTGCTCTGAACTCAAACCAACTAACGGGTAGCATCCCACCCTCATTAGGCAAGCTCTCCAGTGTCACCTGGCTGGACCTTGCTGATAATCAGTTGACTGGACCTCTCCCAACCTCCAGAGATAATGGAACTGGATTGGACCAGCTTCTTAATGCAGAACACTTGTTAGTAGTGTCATTAAATGACATCAGTTTTGTCACTTATTCTTTATATGTGTCCATCACTCATAAATCTGTTTCTTCTTCTCTCTAGCCATTTTAATCTAAACAAGCTGGAAGGTTCAATCCCAGACTCTCTCTTCAACTCCAGCATGCAACTCAAGCATATGTCAGTGACTCAGATCAAAGATTTAACCTTTGCATTTTCATTTACTAGGAATTTTCTAACCATGATTTGTTTTGTCCAGCCTTTTTGACAGAAACAGATTTACTGGACAGATTCCAGCATCTATTGGTGTGATTCCATCACTTGAAGTACTGTAAGTGTTCATAAAACTTGCTCTAAGATTTGCTGGCAGTTATGGAAGCTGCTAATATTGCTGTGCTCTCTGAATATAGTCGCCTTAATGACAATGGTTTCGTGGGATCAGTTCCTGCTCTGAACAACCTGACTAAGCTCCAAGTTTTGTAAGTTGTCCAATTATAACATTTTACTTTATTAGGATAACCTCTGTGTTGTGTAACCTGTAACAATTTTTGTGGAAATAACAGAATGCTTTCAAATAACAAGCTAAGTGGACCGATTCCAAATTTGACCAGGATGGACCAGCTGGAAAATGTGTAAGAATTTCCTTCAAGCTCAAGCCACATTTTGCTAGAAATTTACCCTTTTTGAACAACATTTTTTTTAACATCATAGAAATTTACTCTCATACTGCGATCGACATACTTTATCATTTTCCACAGGGATATCAGTAATAACAGCTTTGATCCTTCTAACGTCCCAAGCTGGTTCTCAGATTTGAAGAGCATAATGACCCTGTAAGTCACAAACCTCATCTTAACTTAATCAGTAAAGTGGCAGTTTTTGGATCAACACATGACCAAAGTCTTCTTTTTCTTCAGTACAATGCAGTCAGTAGGGCTTTTTGGGCAACTGCCACAGCAGCTTTTCAGTTTTCCTCAACTGCAGCATCTGTAAGACAACATTTAAAATTACTAGACCTCTCTATCTTGTGTAATTAACAAAATACACCAATTTGTCGAGCATGCTGCAGAGTACTGAGTGATAATGAACTGAATGGCACGCTTGACATGGGAAACAATATAAGCACGCACCTCGATGTTGTCGATGTTCAAAACAACAAAATCACCTCAGTTACAGTGTACAACGGCTTCAACAAAAACCTCAAGTGCGTATCAGTGCTAATTTCCATACTTAGTTTTCTGACAGCATGTACATTCCTTTCTCACCAAGTTCTTTAATTTTCTCAAAGGCTTGAAGGAAACCCACTCTGCAATGGTTCTCTTCTGTCAGACACAAGTCCATGCATGGGCCTGCAAACTGAAGCCCCACCTCAGCCTCCTCTCCTTGATGTGCAATGTGCATATCCTTTTATAGAAAATATCGTATTCAGAGCTCCTTCCTTTGCCAGTGTACTCGAGTACCTTCCTGATTTGGAGAAGAACATCTCTGGGCAACTGAACAGCTGTACCCCGAACCGGCTAGGCATGATACCTTACTACGACCAAGATGGCTACCTGAATGTGGATATCAAGTCATGCCCAGTAAACCAGAAAAAGTTCAACTACTCTCAAGTGTTAAACTGCTTCAACCTTACCCTTCAGACTTACAAGCCACCGGAAATGTGGGGGCCGTACTATGTGAAAGCACGTCATTACCCATTCCACGACAAAAGTAACAGCTCATTTCTTCTTTGTTGTTTCTGATATTACCATAGTTGCAAGTCTAAAATTTGACTAATGGTGTGCAGCTTCTCGAGCTGTGTTGATTGGCATTGTGACTGGATCTGTTCTCCTGGTCGTGGGGCTCACTCTGGTTGGATTTTACGCTATACGTCAAAAGAAACGGGCCCAGAGACTTGTGTCTATCAACGATCCTTTTGGTGATGCACTCTACTAGAGAATTACAGTCAATACTTTATGCCTTCATCTAATATTGATTTGTTTTTTATGTATATTTACTAATTTTTCAGCGTCTTGGGGATCAATGGGAGAAGATATTGGTGAAGCACCAAAACTGAAGAGTGCTAAATTCTTCTCATTGGAAGAACTCAAGTTATGCACCAATGACTTCCGAGAAATTAATGCAATTGGAGCTGGAGGCTACGGAAAGGTAAGCAAACAATGCATTTGAGTGCTGAAAGCCCAGTATTTATTCTTTTGTTCAGTACAGGTTTACAGTTTTTTTTATTCCAATGTAACAGGTTTACCGAGGAAAACTTCCAGATGGGCAGTTAGTGGCAATCAAGAGATCCAAGGAAGGGTCCATGCAGGGTGGCCTTGAGTTCAAGACAGAAATAGAACTCCTTTCCAGGGTTCATCACAATAACCTGGTTGGACTGGTTGGTTTCTGCTTTGAGAAGGGGGAAAAGATGTTAGTTTATGAGTTCATACCTAATGGAACACTAAGCGAGGCCTTATATGGTAAGTTTTCATCTCATTTTATCAATTACATTTTGTTATTGTTGTGCACCTTGCTGACTAAATGTAAAATCTCTTGATTTTGGGCTAAAATTCCTGTGAATTTGGACTAGGTATGAAAGGAATACAATTAGACTGGAGAAGGAGGCTCAAGATAGCTCTTGATTCAGCAAGAGGGCTAGCATACCTCCATGACCATGCCAATCCTCCAATCATTCACAGAGATGTGAAGTCCACTAACATTCTCCTTGATGAGAAGATGACTGCAAAGGTTGCAGACTTTGGCCTGTCGTTGCTAGTAACAGACAGTGAGGAAGGGCAGCTATGCACAAACGTCAAGGGAACACTGGTAAGCTTTCACTTTGTATCACTATATTTTTTTTAGAAAAGGGAATATATATTAAAATATATCCCAGCCTCTGCATCAAACAATGCATATAGCTGTTTTTTATTACAAACACAAATACTATAAACCAGCACTACTAGTCTAGCTGCCTCATCAAAGCAGAAGTGCCACATACAGCCTATATAGTTGCTAGTAAGAGAGCCTTTTATGCTATCACCGCCGAGCGCCACACCACGACGTTCATCTTGGCAACACAATATACTGATCATAACCTCCCACGTTGGCCTCCTTGCCAATTCCATAGACACCTTCCACGCCGGTTTCCTTGCCAAAGGCATGGTCACAACTCACTACCAGACAAATGTGAAACCTTCCAAACGTCGCGCCAATGCCCACCTTCCAACCACCATCCGCTGCACTAGACACTGAAATCTTGAAACCTCAGCTAGACCTCCATCTTCCTCGCCACAATGGTAACGACCATTACAGATGGATAGGCATGGGCTTCCAAAGCGACGCCTCCAAAAAGGAACACGGCACTACCAGTGCCTCCGTCGCTTGACCACAGGCATTACACCCAGAAAGCACATTGTGCAAAGAGAAGAGAGCCGATCGATAGACGCTTCCAAGAAAGAATACGACGCCTGAAGGCGTCGCTGTCATCGGTCCAAGGGACACAGCTTTTGCCATGGCATCTCAACCCCGTGCACAACATTGCCTAATGCCCATACCCACCGCATCGGCCGCCACCCAGCAATGAAGCCACCTGCCGCCCCTGTTGCCGCCAACTACCAGCTAGCAGGACCACAGCTCCGGCCCCACACAACACCGCCGCACGTCGAGGTTTGTTGGCTCTGGCGTCCGTCGTCGTCGTTGTTGGCCTCCTCCGACTACCCGCCAAGAAGTCCAGTAAGCGCGCTCTCGCCAGGTCCTTGCACACCATCATCGTCCGGTCGTCTCGCGGCACGACCCTCTGATCCAACACTCCACATAGAGAGAGAGCAGGATCATGGCCGTCATCCTCTTGCACCAGCACGGACACCGTCCGACACGGACACAACCACCGAGAGACCTCCCTCGCCGAACTCCACGCAGCACGCGTGGGGGAAGGATCGTCGACCTTGTTGTTGCATGCCGCCAAGGGAGATCGAGACCGCGCCGCTGCCATCCTGGCCGACCGAGAGGCCTTGCCGACGGCCAACTCCAGCGGCGGCGCAGCAGGAGTGAGGATGAGGCGGTGGCTAGGTGACGAACGAGAGCCGCCCCGTGCCGCCCGCGTGGGAGCAACGCGAGGGCCGATCCTATTAGAGCCCCGTGCCGCCCGCGTGGGAGCAACGCGAGGGCCGATCCTATTAGAGCTATCTACTATTTCGATAGCTTGCTTCAAATATGCCCCAGACAAGGGACACATCTGTACGTCTCTCTATATATATCTCGGGGGTCTTTGAATATGAGGCTCATTTATATGAGAATCTACGCACCAGGATTTTGGGAGCCTTGTGGTAAGTTACACCAGTTTTTTATACCCTTTTAACGTAATCCATGGAGCAGCTCGGTTACCGTTACCGCTAGTACCGTGCAGGTTCTTCAAGGCCCACCTCACATATGAATTGCTTCTGGCTGGGGTCATTTGCATTTTGCTTTGGATCCTAACCCATTTACAATTAATCGTTTCAAGTGTTCCATCTTTAATTTGGTAGAACACGTGTTCTGACTTGTACGTGAAGCAAAAGAGAGTGCACTCAGGACACTCACAATACATACTCTACATATGTAGTCTAAATATATTTATTACCTAAACTATATTATAGATTTGGAGTCTAAGACATATTGTATGAAGTCTTGTTCTCTCTCTAATAAATATACCACCACATCACCAAGTACCACAAATAGAACAGTAATAATTAGGCTTAATCGACTCTATAATAGAGTCTCTATTGTGAATGCCCTAATTCAATACATTGATTGTATTTAAAGTCTTAAACAATATGCTCGGTTATATAGTGCGATGTTCACTACACCAATTTTGGCACTCCCAGTGCAGAGTCTAAAGCTATTTATTACCCTCCTATTTCTGGTACTTTGCTGATGTGGCAGTATAGTTGAAGAGAGAAAGAGAGAAAACAGGACTTCAAGTCTTATATAGTGCGATGTTCACTACACCAATAAATAGCTTAAACTCTATGACAGAGTCTACATTGTGAATGTCTATGTCATAATAAGTAATAACCGGTAATAATGGGTATGATCTACTTTTTTTAAATGTGGTAAGACTTTGATTTGTAATGACTTTAGCCTATCTATTTAAAATGTCTTTATGGTTTTCTACTTAGATGTAATATTCATTATCGAATCTTATGAGAAATGTGATGGCAGTACAAGATGCATTAATGATATCAAATGCAAATTAAAATAGTAAATGTAGAAGTCTCTATTTGAGTGTAATAACAAAGTACAAAAACAAATTGAAGCCACTAATCCAACAGTGATCTCCAGACGGTGTACAGGTTTGACCAAGTAGTGATCCTAATGCCAGCATTGTTGGTTCTAGCCTTTTGACCTAGCAGTGACCGACCGATTGTAGCCATGACTCGTTGTCGGGTTAGGAAGTGGCAGTGATTGTGGGTCTGTTTGGATGCCGCCTTCATCTCTGGACATGCCTACCTGCAGGCAAACGATATCAGCCCCAGGCGATCGAAGTTGAACACCTGGGGACGCTGCCTGAGCTGCCTGGGAAGCAGCATCCAAACAAGCCCTGTGTGTCTCTTCACAGCTATTGCTTAGCATAAATATTTATATATTTTAATATATAATTTCTGGTATTTTAAAAACGATGATTTTTCGAAAAACGAGAATGACATCTATTTTTAAAACGGAGCTAGGAAGCTAGTACTACTGATATGTACTGGACGTTATTACTCGACAATGCATGATACGCTGCGGTGGAAGGTCAACCAGCATGCATGCATGTGATGCATTGCATTGGCATGGAACACGAGTGAGTAGGTCTATATCATATCATATATCATCCGATAATGATGATATGATGGATCAGCAAGCAAGCAAATAAAGCCAAGAAAAAAAGCAAAGCAAAGCAGAGAGCACTCGTACACCTCTCCGCGTCGTGCTAGGCGCTTTCTAATAAGCACATAGTATAGAGGAGGAGTACATGATGCTGCATCGCTGTCCCGATCGATGGATGGCTCTCGATCTCAGCTCTTTCTCTCGCCGGCCTCTGCTGGCCGTGTTATATGCATGCATGCAACAACAAGCCAGCTAGCAAAGCACATATTTTGGCTAGCTATAAAACGATATGTGTGTTGTCTCTGTAATTACATGATGTATGCTAATGCGTGCATGTTCCTTGTTTGCATGGTTGACGGAGATGCCAGACGCCACGACGGGCCGCAAAAACAAGAAAGTTGCAAGAGTGGTACCTAGCTAGCTATAGTAGCGTGTGGATGCATATACGAAGGTCACTATCGTGATTCACCAAAAATGAATGATATTCTAGTTATATGTCAAATAATAAAACAATCTTAAGTTAGACTATATAAGTTTATAAGAAAATACCAATATTTATTAAACAGATGAATACCGTGCAATCTATTTTTTTTCTATAGCAAATGGCTTATTGGCTGGTCGTCGTCGCCGGCCACTTTACAGCTGCGCTAGCTTTGCATTGCATGCCGATCTTAATACAGGAGGATGTCGACGATCCAATCCCCTTGTCTCTGATCCTTTTCCGGCAATTTGAGAATCGATGGCGTACGGTATATATTCGGATAATATAAAGAAGCAGCTTTTGGCTCTAGCTTAGCACAAACAAGACATAGCTGCTACGCGTGAATCAATGCAAGTACTCTCGCTTACTGCATGCCTGTCATATTGGCGTGCAGTGCAAAGTCAGCCACGCACCATGCATGCGTCCGGATCCGATGCACTCGCTACTTTCCAACAAAATAACAGCTAGCGCGAACTGCATCATCCCGTATACTACAGTACAATATATAGATGCTAATAAAATCTTTTCTTTTCAAATAATAAGCCGGCGAGTAAAATTCAAATCCCAATTAAAGTAAGGGTACTCTGGTGCTTCTTGAACTTGACGGTTTATATGTCATCTGTGTTTTTCTTGGAGGGCCGGAATCGGCGACCAGAGGAGGGGTGAATGGAAGTCTCAAATTACTTTCGAAACTTATTTGGTCATCAGCTCAATCACACAACCCCAAGAATCAAATCCAAAAACATGGTTAGATCACGACCTAACTAGTAGGTGGATGCCCTAGGAGATGTCCTAGGGGTACAACGGATCAACCGGAAGAGTTATAACACAAGCCCTCAACAAAACGAACTAAAATCAGCACTTACTGCACAGGCGTGGACTGTCCGGCTTCCCAGGTGCGGACTGTCCGCAAGTCAAAACCACAGAGAGTCGGACGGTCCGGCAAAACAGGCTACAGTACCGGACTGTCTGGTGAACGGCGGACTGTCCGCTCTCAGACCTCGGACTGTCTGTGGGTCAAAAATCCAAACACGAACACTGACGAACCAGTTCTGGACACAGCTCGAAACTTGAATGGTGGACAGTCCACGCCCTGGGTCCGGACTGTCCGTGGGCAAGAAAACGAAACACGAACTTCTCGACAGGGGTTCTGGTCCTCTCAATCAAATGAACGGCGGAATGTCCGCGGTTCTAACCCCGGACTGTCCGCGGGCAAAAAATCAGAACACAAACCGCAGAACAAGGCTGCTGGTTCCTCTTGTCCCCGATGCTCAGACTCTCCGCACCTGGGGGTCTGGACTGTCCGCGCGTCGCGAACCATCACACCCGAAAATCGCCTCGACCCAAGAATCGATCCAAACTCGGTCAAATCAAAACCAACTGCTCTCAAATTTGAACCAGGTCATCAAGATGTAGTGGAGGAGCTATCCTTAAGAAATCATCGCTCTTGACCAAGTGAATCAACGGGAAAATCAGATCACGTGAAAAAGAGGTGTTCTTGAGACATACACACAAATCCGCCCCGATCTATGAGCTTGTGAGGAATTGATTGATTTTCTTCGGTGGATTTCTTCCTCTCACGTCATAGCTCGAATCAACGCAAGAAGAATGAGTCAAATCAGTCACGAATCAAAGAAATCACACCGGGAAGAAGGGGGGGAGAGGATGAACTCACGAAGAACACAAAACAAATTCAAATCGCAGCCATGAATCTAAAAGCCCAGAGAGCACGAGCACACTACGGGGGTGCTCTTCCCACGAACAAACACTACAAGGTAGCAGTGGACCTCTCTCAACAATTCATGGGGGAGGAGATGAAAACCTAACTCTAGAAGGAGAAAATGCAAATAGAAGAGGTGAGTTGGAGTTGGGGACTCCACCTCTATTTAACAGTCATATTGCACATCCCCAAAATGCTCTTGAATACATTTGAGCCAAACCACTTCACCCGAGCGCGTAATAGTCTAACTCTAGTTTTCTTGATCCGACGGCCACCGCGCCTTCTCACTGGTAGCCTGCTTCGACGCAATCTCTCTGATGCCGCCATGTGTCATCTGTCCGCATCGAGATGAGGCCCAAACCCGTGAAAACCCATCGCCGATGGTTTTGAGGCCAAACCACCAAACCTCCATGGATGGTTTTGAGGACAAACCACCAAACCTACTGCGAGTAGCTTAGTCCATACGCATCCCCCGCCATGTAAACTTTGCACTTGTTGATGTCCCAAGTGTCAGCCACCGCGGTTGGCCACCCGGCGATCCGGTCCCTCGGTCCAAGCCTCACTTCCGCCCTTCACCGTTCCCGGTCCGTCGGCATGGTATGTCCCACTTAGTCTTCACCTCGCTGCTGCCACCGCCTCCGGACTACGTACCTGTACAACACAAGCCATGAGACATGTTTCGACACATAACCCTGTGTCAGGGATTAGGAGAACCACCGGACCAACCACGAACCAAAGTGTTGGCACATTGACAGTCGCTCATCATAAAGACGCTACACTATGGTATGGAAAAATCATGTGTCTGCAATTTATTTTCAAAGAAAGGTCTCCGCCATGTTTCTTTTCCATTGAGTAGCTTAAATAACCATTTACTAAAAAGACATTTATTTTTAATCAAGAGATGAGACCACCTTGATCTTTAGGACAAAATGTCTCATTTGGCGGGAGTCTTGTTTCTTAGAGCACTCACAATGCAGACTCTATCATAGATGCTAAACCTATTTATTACTTCGATCATTATGGACTTGGAGTCTAAATAAGACTTGCAGTCATGTTTTTTCTTCGTCTCTCTTTAATAAATATACTGTCGCATCAGCAAAATACTATAAATAGAAGATAATAAATAGTATTGGACTCTATTATAGAGCCTTATATTGTGAGTGCCCTTATTATTGTAGGTCAGCATTCCCAACCATTGTTGTCACTGTGTGTTAGCGACAGGAACACCACGCGCCAACGCTCCATGCTAGATCAACTAGACTTCAATTACTATTGTCCTATTACATGTAAGGTAGGGCTAACATTCGTGTAGACTTGCGTTGTTGGTACTCTGAGACGACAGGAATAGGGAATTGACAGGCACCACACAACTTATCAGATTTGCCCCACACACCAAAAGTAGCGTTAGGCATAGTTGCTAAGTAGATATCCAGCGATTACACTAGTGGGCTGCTGCTCAGTGTTCGCCGTTGTGATTCGTGGAGTTTGCCGCAGCGTCTGTTGCCCCGCCCCCACGGCGTTGGCGGCAAAACGCGGAAGGACGACAAACACACAGGCTGGATTCTCCAGCACGGGCTCTACCGATGAGCCTGGGTTCGGCTAATCGCAGTGTGGTCCGTGGCCCAGAGGTACCGGCTCTATTCGCTTGTTTTAGTTTCTGCTTTGTTTCACCTCATTTTCTTATAAATAAATAATTCTATTGAATCAATGGGCTTATCAATCAACAGAACATAGTCACTGTCTTGTCGCTCCGCCCCAGCTTGGGGCTTGCAACCAGCTAAAGACACAAGGCGCGTGCGCACACCCAGAAAAATAAGAAGCACAAGTGCACAACCCTTTGGACTGCCGATCTATTTTAATGAAATTTGTAAACCCACTTTCTTACAAACCAGCGTTATTTAATCTTAGAGTTATTGACACGAAATTCTCGCTAGCGTTATGAAATTCATGGGACGATAGATCGATCGATCAGTTCTAGGATGCCGGATGAGTAGCGACAAATCTCTTTCGGCATATAGGCAATGTGAAACTTTAACAGTTGTGACGCGTGCATCATCCAAAGCATTGGCACAAATGTTTTCCACTTGCCCAAGAAACCTTTCCATAGTTAAAAAAAAAAAAAACCTTTCCAGCATAGAAACGGCAGTTTGAGATTGACAAGACAGCAAAAGTTTCCCTTGCCCCGACAGGAAAATGTTATTGTCGCCATTGATCTTTAGGTCCGAGTCAGAAAAGCTCGGCTCCACAATTATTCGATCCAGAACGTTTGGAAATTAAACTTACTATATAGCATTTTACTTGCCATACTGAAATTTCCCTCTAGATTTGCTTCGGGCATGAAACAATAAACAATAGTACGGAACTAAAGAATGACAGAAAGTTCGCATGAAATACTCCGCTTTTCTGTCATCTGTCATTCTCGATCGACCTTTGTCATCCGCGCCTGCGGCGATTTCTTCTCGTGACGACGTAGCGATCGTAACTTCCAAACTTTTGTCGGCCAATGAAACAAAGTAGCGGTGTGTTTTGTCACATCACACTTTCTTTGATCGGTACTCCCACCCGTTCCGTAGAACATAATTATGTTCAGTACCAGTGCCTACAATTATGATACTGTCACGGTCCTAACCCTACCCCTGGAATAAGCGAGCCAACTCAGACACAAGAGGAGACCGACGCCACGTCAACCGCCGCAACGGGCGGCCCAACCCCTGCGCCGTAGGCGCATAGGAGAGGCGGGCGCGCCGCCGACGCCGTCGCCGCCGGCCCCGTCATCGTCAACACTTGCCATACGGGTTCCGATCTCAATTAGGAAGGGATCGATGGAATAATAGAAAATATCAATTTGTTTAAAGTAGGAAAGGAGAATCCAATCCTATAAGGATCTCCTAGTTTGCTTAGAGGTGAAGTCTTTCCGGGACTATAAATACTAGGGAATTGTAATCAAATCAATTAAGAAAGGAATAGTCGAAAGACTTATCTCCCCAGCTCTCAAGCTCTTGGCTCTCTCTCTTCCTCCCCACGCGCATGCGCCGCCGTCTCCCCCGCCTGCCCTAGCCTGTGCGCCGCCCAAGCCGCCGTCGCTGTCGCGGCCTCGCCGCCGGCAAACCCAGCCTCCGCCCCCTCTCCCTCCTCTTCCCCCAGCGCCGCCGCCCCTACCCCTGTGCCGCCGCCTCGGCCCAAGCCGCCGCCGTCCCCAACGCCGCCACCCACGCCACCAACATAGCTTTCACCGTCATCTACGCCGTGTTCAAGGGCCCCCGGACTATGGACCTTGACACCTGGTATCTTGGAGTCCAGACGATCCCCACGCCGTTGCCATGGAAGCGCTCATCAAGGAGTTCCAATTCTCGATGCTCGAGCAGATGCGCGCCATCAACGGCAGGCTCGCCAACGTCGACAAGCGCCTCGCCGTCCTCAACAAGGACAACCCGACGGATCCGACCGCGCAGGAACGCGAGAAGGAGATGCACGCCGCCAACATGGAGATCGCCGCAAGGCGCGCCATGGAGGAAGCCAGCCGCACGTTCCTTCACCAGCAAGCCCAAGAAGTCGCAATACCGTTCATGGCGGAGATCGCCGCCGAGATCGGAAACAAGCTCTTCACCGAGAAGGGCAAGGAGGACACGACTAGCAACGACGTCTTCCCCAACGTTGCGATCCATCAGCAGGTAAACATCTATGCTGCTGAAAAGCCCCATGATCTGACATCGTCGCAGACACGCCACGACGTCGACAACTCCGGCTACGTCCTCGCCCTCCCGGCGCTACGGACGACGTCGCCGACGACGTCAACGACGAACGTCAAGGACGCCTCAACGCCGCCTAAGCCCGTGGTCAACGAGGTCCCGATGCAGCCATGACACACCATCGACAACTTCGGCTACGTCCTCGCCCTACCAGCACAAGTGGCGATGTTGCCGACGTCACCAGCCGACGTCAAGGGCGTCCTCACGACGCACCCTCCTCGTCTGCTGAAGGAGTTGCACGCCATGGACATGACGACACACCACCGTGCGGGCCTCTACCTCTACGACGACAAGCCGAAGGAGCACGATCATGCGACTACGACGCCGGCATCGACGCCGACGAACCAGCTGACGACCGCATCGACATGGTCATCAGCAAGCACCACTCGGGAGTGCCAGGCGCCCACCCCCTCAACCTCAACCGCATGATCATCGAGAACCAGCTTACAGGCAAGTTTGGCTGGGGAACACTCCTCTTCGCCAACATGCTCGACTTGAGGACAACGCCATCGCCACTCTTCACCTCAACGGTATGGCACCAGTTACCCTCCCACCTCACCTTCAATATCAATCGCCTCGCCTTCGAACTCGACGTCAAGACCCTCTGCAAAGAAGAGCCTAGGGTGGAGATCAAGATGGCGCCAGCCCTAGTGCTGGGACACTTGCATCCATCCATGGCAGCCTCAACCACGTCATCATCAACTGCACCGGCCGAGATTGCCTCCATCATCATCGTCAAGGAGGTAACAACCAAGTCATCCATCAAACTATCAGATTTGAACTTGCCCTCTCCCCCATGCATGGACTTGGCCGTTGACAATGATGAGGACACGGCCCTCGACGATGGCAGCAACAGCCCACTATTGAGCCACATCGTCACCACGATTGAAGACAGCATCGATCGCAGTAAGGATTCCACGGTCCCCCCGGATGTAGAACCAGAGGAACCCCCCAAGAGCTCGCTGGTAGCATGTTGGTGTTTGTTACTACACACAGAAAAAAGATCCACAAGCGCACAGATACCGATGTAGCTTTCATCCGGGAGTATTCCAGAGTATCAATTTCTACGGAGAACGTGAAGTGTACTAGCAAGTGATAAGATCGTCCTAAGGATAAAGGGATAATATAGGTAGAGAGATTTTAGGGTTTTCTAAGTGGTTCTATCTAATCAAAGGCTCACTTTACTTAATTTACTTTGGAGCAGCAGGTCCTTTC
>JAKNSH010065135.1:0-13773 GCA_027790015.1 Cymbopogon flexuosus
CAGCCTGGAGATGCAGTACTCGACGCGCGCCGCCGAGAAGGCCGCCAAGGTGGCGCACCAGTGCCTGCAGAGCGTGCCCAAGGCCAGGCCCAACATGCGCGACGTCGTCGACGCGCTCGAGCCGCTGCTGGAGCTCGACGACGACGTGCCCATGGGGCCGTTCGTGTTCACGGTCGGCGCCGCGGAGGCTGCTCCGCCGGCGCCGGCGCCGGCGGAGGCGCAGGTCGTCGAGGCCTGTGCGGACGGTGTTGTCACTGTCGCCGCCGACGACGACGAGCAGGTGGAGGCGGAGGCGGAGGCGGGCAGCCGGCAGGGCAAGAGGCACGTCATGTCGGCCGTGCACGCGGAGAGCCCGCTGCGGAGCCGGTACGCCAGCGCCGTCAAGAGACCAGAGAGCCCGCCGACCCTGAGCAGGGCATGAGTGCATTGCACAAATCTACAAGTGTACATAGCTAGCTGACAGATTGCTCATGAATTCTTTTGTTTTTCTGTTTTCTTGGTTCGTTGTTCTCTCAAAAATTTGAAGGGGAGAGGTTTTTGTTTCATTTTTTTTGTTGTTGTGTTGATATACTGCCGAGAATACACCTCAAGCTGTGAGGTGTTTGTATACCGAAAGTTGGAGGTAACATGTATTGCAATTTGCAAAAGATGTTCAAAGTAACATTAACAACGTTTATCTCTTAATTTCTGTGTGCATGATTGCGTTAAGATCATGGATGGAGTTTGGTAGGTAAGGAACCACAAAGGCTTTCGCTTTGACCTAGAAATGAGGTGGTCCAAATCAAAGGAAAGGACATGTATGTGACCGAGCACGGGAGCACTAACCTGTATATTTCGTCGACCAACTACTACCACCAAATGAAAGCAACAAAGTCTTATATTTCGTCGACATTCAATATGACTAGGCGTTTCAGTCCTAATTTGTACGACATGATTAAGGAAGTGATAAATCGATTGCTTAAATAAGACCGAGTTTTCATTGGTTTTAGAGATCTCAACAAAGCTAATCCTATAGATGAATGAATATTCTTTGCCTATATACCATAGCTTCATCATTCATGACTAAAAGAAAAACTTTGGTTGTAACCATTTGGTGAAGATAATATCTACAACTGCTGTTACTATGTAAAATTGTTCAACCAACGTTTTCACAGATGCCTCCAGCAATTCTGAAGTTCTGAAAATTAGAGATCAATTCAAAACGCTTCCAGTTAGCAGAAGGCACCAGCCCCAAATGGACTGGCTGAATTTTCTGAAGTTGTCAGAACAAAATATCAAGTTAGCAGAACGCATCAGCCCCAAATGGACTGGCTGAATTTTCTGAAGTTATCAGAACAAAATATCAGTTGTCATCTCACTGAATCCGAAGAAGGGAAGGTCTCATTTCTGAAGAGATGAACCGCAATGTTGTTGTCAGAAGTCTTGCTCTCATATTTCTCTACGGTGCTCCAACATTTGGATGCACTAACGCTTCAGCAGCTGAATGTGCAAGGAAACAAGTAAAAAAAAAGTTGGGCGCTAGGCATCATGTATTCGTGATGCAATTGTTGTGGCAGTTCAAAAGAAGACATCCAACAAAAACTGAAAAATCTGGACACTGAATCAAAGTGGTGGCAGAGTTTTCTGAACTCAAAAGGTAATAATGGATCAAAATATATTTGTATATTCTGACTATTTTAGTATCAGCAAAAAGACTGGTATTCAAGGGAAACTGTAAGCACAACCAAAAAAGTTCTGAAACACACATGTAGAAACGTAGAATCTGAATTTATGTTCGAAATTATATGACTAGTAGAATAACTAGATAAGAATCCAATGCCAAACCCAAGAGGATTTTGATCAGAACAAATGGATGGCTCACAGTCATTTAGGTGTACCTTAGCAAAACCCTTACTATAGAAAATTATTTGAACAACAGAACTGTATTCAAGCTACAGTTTCTAACATCTGGCATGCAACAACAAATTCACTGATCTCTCGTAGGAAAGGCCAAACTACAACACTGCACACTTTATCAGTATTAAAGTAAGCATATGTATTCTTATCGGTATGATCAACTGAACATCTCTATGAGAAGATAATCAACAAGTGCTGCAGAGCTTACCAAAAAAAAAAAAACCCAGCAAATTCTTACCTGGTGAATCAGTGGAGAGGACGACGGTGTCCATGGCCTGATCATTGGAAGGCAGGTCGATGACCAGAGGAGTGAGCCGCCCGATGGAGCCAGCCCGCACGCACAGCGTGATGCCGAGGACGTTGGCTTCCCCCACACCGGGCAGTTAGACTGCTAAATCTCTCCTCAGGCGAGTCACGGACCGGCCTTCGAACTGTAGCATTCTCCAGACGAGCGGGCTGAAGTTCCCCTGATCATCCGCCCGCACGTAGTGGATCGTCCGCCGAAGCACCACCTGCGGCTGGACGCCCCGGCGCCGGCGGAGGATCGGGCCACCGACGGGCACCTCTGGAGGCTGTTGCAGTGGAACTGGTGTTTAGGAAATCAAAAAAACAAGCAGAAGTTCCGAACTAAATGTTCAGACCTAGATAACCACTGCTTCTCATGATGTGTCAAGAAAACAGCAAGGACAGATAACCATTCATGGCGAACAGCCCAAATTCTCCAGAAAACACATCATGGGGAGGAATTTCAATGATGACAAGAACTCAACAGCCTAATGAACCAACGCAGCCCAACAGCCCAATGAATCAACGCAACAAATCATGGCGGGAATTTCAACTTTTTAAGCCTAAATTATTAGGAATGTTATGCCAAGAAAGGTTGCGAAATTAGTTTCTTGAACTGACAATTTGGATAGCTAGTACGAAATGCGAAGACGAGTAGGTCTAGTCTCACCAAGAACTGTTCCCTAATAAGGCAAAGGAAATGCAGAGAAGCAAGATTTCAAGAACCCAGAACCCCTGCTCTCTAAGGCCTCGTTCGTTTCGGCTGGATTTGCCCGTTCCAGGGCCCAATTCCGGCTGAAACGAACGGGCCTACAGTTTTGATTTCTGGGCTGGATCTGTGGGCGACCTGGTTTAAGTGAACCGGCTTGATTCACTCAATCCGGCACAGGAAGAAAACCAGACCTGTTTCCAATCCGTTCTAATCGAAGGGCAGTGGCGAGCCCAGCTTGATTCAAGGGTATTCAGTTGAATACCCAAAAATTTTGACAAAAAATTCTATACATAGTTTATATATATGCATGTGCATTGTAAAAGAAGAAGAAAATGGTGTTAAACTAGTTCCTGTCAAGAACTTGGGCCACAAAAGGTAAAATCTAGTCTTCTACTCCTTTTCCTCCCCCACCGATAGCCATGGCCCATCAAGGTCCGGTGCTGCATGGCAGAGAAGTTCGGTATTAGACAGAGCAGCTCACGAACCACCAAACAATAACTTAAAATTTGGATATTTCCCTTGTCATTTGGACCATTATTATTTTACTAATGTTGTGATTAGTTTAAATGATTTTAAGTTATGCTCAAATTCTATGAATCTCAAATGTGCATTATATATACTTTTTTATAGTACTGTAGGACCTTAGATTGCCATAAAAATTTTTGACATCTTTTCAGATTTTGAATACCCAGTTTGAAAATCCTAGGCCCGCCACTGTCGAAGGGGGTCTAAGGATATTCATGTCGTCCTCGAACTTTTGAAAAATCTTTTTTTTGAAACGAACCGGCAGGAGAGCTGCCCGCTATATTAAAAAGGAGAAACGCCCGATGGGCACTGTACAAGAACAACAAAAATGCAAAACAACAAGCGAAAAGACGTGGAGCATGGCGGGAGCGAAGCACCTAGCTATTTTGAAAAATCTAACTCCAGCATTACAATGAACGTGAATGATGTGGGAGACCGTCATGTATCGGCCATACGGATTGCGCCCGACGACGGAGCCTCCACAACTCCAAGTGAACGAGCGACGACCATTCCATCTGCATGTCGTCGCTTGTCGGAAAAGTCAGCACAGCCGCTTCGGCTCGGAACTGATTGGGCGATGGGTGTGTCTGATCATTGGTAGGAGTACGTACGTGCCAGTGGAAAGCATCAGCGACGTTTTCTATTTATCTTTCGGTACGTCCTTGGGTGTATGGGACAGAGTTTGTCGAATAAACGGCACAATAGCGCCACGTGAACTAGTCCAATCGCTCGATGTAGTTTGAAACGAGCAACAAAACGGCACAATAGCGCCACGTGAATATTATTTTTGTTAATATTTTTTATAAACCTAATTAAATTTAAAAAAGTTTTACTAGCACACACCGACACACCCTAGGCCAGTCTCAGTGCCGAGTTTCACCTTCCGGTTTCTCATGAGTGAAATGTTAGTATAAAATAAAACTTTTTCTCATTGCAAAGTTTCATTATAGGGTTTCATACTATTTTTAGGCCCCACATTCCCTATCTTTCCTCTCCTCCCCACCACACAATGCTCCTCTTCTGGTCTTTCCCATCCGATGAAATGCCTCAGTGGGGGTTTCATCTGGTTTCACCGCATGAAAAACATCGCCCGTGGCGTTTCACCATGGTAGAACTAATTCCTTCTCTCTCCTCTTCGTTTCATACAAAAAGTACAGTTCTGCTGATATAGCACTCTAATAAATATACATGACATTCTCATAAAACCTACACTGAGACTGGCCTTATAACATGAGGGGAGCAGAAGATAGAGGTATAGAAAGTTGGTAGGTCGAAGATGAACCGATGAATTTGAGATACGCCAAAAGGGCCAGTGTAGAAAGCAACAAAGACCAAGCGCTACCATCTTCTTTATTGCCGGCGCCTTGGCCTGACCCTCTCCTAGTCTCCCGCACACAAAAGGAACGCCAGATGCATCCGTGACAATGAAGAAGGAGGTGCGTCGCCGCCCTTCCCCGCGTTGCTTTCGACGTTGCCCAAATTCCGAGCATGGACGAGTGAGGTGAGGTCTGAGAGTTGATGTGCCCCCGCGATAAGCAGCGATGGAGAAGTGACTCGCTCGGTCAATTTCGGTGGGCGTTTTGCATCCTGCATTCCTGCAGGAACAGTTCCAGTGCTGCTGCTGTCGTCCAAGCAAAGAGGATCGATCACGCACATCCCAAACCAAATCCAGGAACAGTTCGTCAGTCGCCATACTGTACGCGTCAGACAGAGACAGAAAGCAAACGAGAAGAACCTTATTTGTCCCCGTCGAATCCGTCGAGAAAACTCATGTACGCGTCGTGTGACGTTAATGGTTCATTTATTAATTCAACCTGTGAATGGCCGATACTATCTAATGTAGTCAAAATACTATTAATAATGCTTATGATCAGGAGTTGGGGACATTGGGTAATGTCGATTATGGCCATCAAGTCCGGTATCATTGGGCAATATTGATTTGTCCTCATTGTACCAACCCAAACTGCTGTACTAGGGCAGTAGGGCTGTAGCATCAATCCACTTTTCTTCTTCCCACTTTTGTCTCCAACGCTCTTTGTTGCATGAATGAATAATTAATTCACATTTTTTCCCCGAAATAAGTAGCCAAATAGGCAATAACCATCCCATGATTGGACATGGGGTGATCATCAACGGACAATAAACGGTCAAACAAGATCAAGAGGTATATAATTAATGCATGACTGATCATAGTGAGGAGGAGGAAAAAACACAATCAGATTACCATGTGGTACCGACCACCAAGAAATAACAATGTAAAGCAGTTGGGTACAACCCAACAATAATCCATATCCCATCTCCTGGTTAACAGTAGTGCTTGCTAACACTAATGTCACCAACATTGACTACAATTAACAAAAACTAGGTAAAACCATGGCAATTAGGGATACAAAACGCTGAGCATTGAGCCTAAAGCTATGGTACCAGAGACCGATTTTACCTCCTTACAAGTACTGTACAAAGTACTAGCAAGAGAAGTACAAGTTCAATCATGCATGCACTTTTAGTGTAGCAACAATGTTCTAACTGTAGTGTGTGCACAGATTTTTGTTCCCGGACATGACAGTAATCTGCTTCTGGTTCTGATTGCTCAAAGCATATGCGACGCCTCAATTGTGTGTCACCTGCACACATAAAAAAAATGATAACGAACATTCAGGGAGGGAATTTCTCAGATCGTATGTAGACATCCAAACTAACTGAACATTGCCAAGAGGGAGGAAACAAATTCAGGTACTGTAAAGATGTTCAGTTTTGACAAGGGGGGAAAGGTCAGTGATGAAAGAGCTGATTGAAAATCAAATTTGTGATTAGTCACACGCCATATATGCGATCAGCATCATATCGGCATGCATGTAAGATGCAAGCCCTCGATAAGTGGCTCCTCGATCCAACATACTCTTATGCCAGGAACAAGATCAGAATTCAGAAACCCTTCCCCAAGCAGCCGGCCGCCCAAGCCCCAGGTGGCCATGAGCCCAGGACCAGCAGCTGCCGGCTGCTGCCTGCTCAACACCTCAAGTGCATCCGGTGGCACGTTCAGCCGTTCATCCTGCTGTCGGTCCTAGAGTGCAGTGCGCGTCGCTCTCGGACTCGTGAGCCCGTGACCCCAAAAGCGCGCGGCCGGCCACGAGGAGGAATTGGAAACAATCCCGATCCCCATGACCCCCAACACAAAGGCAACCTAAACCAGCTGGTAGGTGGTGGATAGAACTAGAACGCGATCTTGGCATATGCCTTTGGCGAGTACTCCAGGAGTCATCAGTGCATCACCACCTCCTTCTATGGCCTGTGCAGCTGTTCTCCTGCGCCCCACCCCGTCCCTTAATCGAGCTGATGGGATGGAGACGGTCCCCAGCTCCCAACTTCAGAACTCCAATCCCATTGAAATCTCTTTGATTTGAGGAGCCCAAATCCCAGAAAAGAGAACGACAGTATTTTCATAATTTAAAGAAATTAACAACTCACTTGGTGTTGTTGTAGAACAAGGCGAGGGTGGTGCTCATCAGGCAGGCTAATGCAGCCCCGAGCGTCGTATTGGCAAGCAGCCTGATGGCGCCCGGCGCCAGGAACGGTCCGTTGCCAGCGACAGCACCTCCGGCAGATCCGCCGGCGTTGCCCACGTGCGCATAGATGAGGGTGATGCCGAGGAAGAAGGTGATCGAAGCAACGCAAGGCAAAGCACGGGCAGCACCGGTCCCGATGATCCCGACCGCACGAGCTGCGGCGTCAGCTGCCGTTGCGGGGAACAGGAGGACGCCAACCTGCAGGCACAAGACGAACAAGGCGAGCTCCGAGACGCACCAGTTGCCGCCGCGTCCGCCTACGCCCACGGCGGCGTGTTGCGTGTGGCGGCTGTAGATGACCGCCGTGGCGATGAAAAGGGCATCCATGCCGACCAGCGCCAGCATGGCCGCCGCCTTCAGAGCGCCGTCATCGAAGAGGGCAGGCGGAGCGGACGGGGATGCCGTGCCGGCCGTGGTAGTACTAGTAGTGCCCGCGCTAGTACGATCCCGCTGGTCGATGATGCAGGATGGAACTTGGAGAGCTAAGATCGACACGATCAGGGCGAAGCAGGCGATGTTCCGAGCTAAGGCCGCCATCGGGGTGTGTGGTTTCTTGCTCTCGTGGATTCGTGCTGGTCTCACCGAGGGGAACGAGCAAGCGAGCGAGGGAGTGGAACGGGAGATGCCTCCGGGCTTCCGGCCATGGTCTTATTTATGGTGAAGGGAATTATTTTTTTTTTATAAGATGAAGGGAATTAATTGGCAAGGAACAAGATGGCAAATCTGTGCTGTGGTTTGGTGGTTGGATAAGCTCCTCACTTTCACTGGCTTCTTTTGAGTCTATACTCTATACTACTCTAAAGGCACAATTTTTTTTTTTGAAACTCTAAAGGCACAATTTTAATGGTAAAGTACAGCATCTAGTTTGCGTTAGCGCATAAACAGATTTTGTCCGGATCGAACATGGTCAAAGGGTATAAATAGAAGCCAAGAATGAGTTGTGTGTCACTGTCCAAGAAGCATGCATCGATTTTGCTCTCTAAGTCATAGATTCAGTATTATATTATAATCACATCATGTCATTATTCCAATAGAATGGCAATCAATTTTTGCTCTCTAAGTCATAGGAGTATATCTTCTTATGTACTTGGAGTAATCTAGAGATGTTCATACGTTTGCTGAAACACCGCTTCATGTGGTTTCAAAAAAAGGGATGTCCAAGAACCAAAAAAAAAAAAAAAAAAAAAAAGAACCGTTCAAATCTTTAATTTTGTGATGCCATTGTATTCTATAGATGAGAAGAAAATGGAAAAGAAAACCAGCTGAAAGGGATGTTTGTTGCAACACAAGGGACCAGGATCCACTTACTTCCAGATTGGGATCATTGAGCTCTAGTCTATACGAGCTTTCCTCTTAAAACTGAAACAAAAAAAGGTTGAGTCAAAGTTCGGCGTGCGGCGATCATAAATCCCTGAATCATAATCCAGTACGTGTAGTTCTTGATCTTTTCAGCTTCAAGTTCTGGTAATCTGGTGCTCAGCCAGTAGCTACAGGCACATGTTTGCTTTTAATTTAAACCCACAGAGTTGGACGGCTCCTCAGCCAGAACAACATGCCACGTCGCCCGAAATCCCCCCGCCGTTAGATCCCGCGGTGGATGGCTCATATTTTTTTTATTTTACTTGAATCAGCTTCTCGAAAAAGATGGAATAGAAAACGATGGACTCTGAAGAAGGGATGGCATGGAAAAAGGTGGAACAGAAAAAGATGGAAAAAAAAAATAGCAAGTCTACTGCTCCATGTGTAAGTAATACCTAAAGGCTGTTATTCTATAATGGTAAAGTGCAGCATCTAGTTTGCATTAGCGCACAGACAGATTTGTCCGGAACTTGGCCAAATAAGCATAAATAGAAGCCAAAGATTTTGTTGTGTGTCACTGTGCAAGAAGCATCTATCCAAGTTTGATCTCTATGTCAGATTCAGTATTATATCACATCATCATCTCATCACTCAAATAGAATTGTATCTTACCTTCTTATATGTACTTGGAGTAATATAGAGATGTTTCATACGCTTGCTGAAACACCGATTCCTATGTGGTTTAAAATCAACTCGGAACCTTGTCAGTAGCTAGTGTTCGAATTGTCTTTCTTGAAAAAAAAAACCTATACATTTCACTTATTATACCTAATCCGCACATTTTTCAAATGATTGTCATTGTTTGCCATTTGCTTTTACTAGCTCTTTAAGGCACAATTATCGTTAACGACACGGAAAAAAACACATATGGTTCTGCTAGTAATGACCCTGAGCAGACTCTGAATGAACACATGTGTATATGGCATATTGGCATTTGCTTAACAGAGGTCCGGCAACGCTGCATTAGGTTGAAGAGAGGTCCAGTCCAGCAACACACTATACACTTTGAAACAAATTAAACCATTCAAAGCCGAACAAAGAAGCATGGATCAGATCAGTTATCTTTCATCTCTGCGCGGATATGAAGTGGTTTGATTAGGCAAATCAAGGTTTCAGAAATGTCATGGTACTGAAGGTATCAACCGGTTTCCATTGGGATCGTGGATGCAGGATTTTGCTCATGTTTTCGAATCTACACAGGTCCAAAGAAAAAGCGATCAAATCTTTAATCTTGTGACGCTCATGTTTGTTGCACTACAGGGTAACGAGGGTCCAGGATCCACTGACCACTTTTCCTAGATTGGGATTGTTGAGCTCTTCTAGCGAAGTCGAGCTTTCCTCTCAAAACTATAATAATAATAATGAAGTCAAGCTTTTCAGTCACCGCGGCGGTGATAAATCGTAATCCAGTACTTCTTGATATTTTTTTTTTCAGTTTCATTAAGCTCTGAATAATGATGCATACACAATTGACCCAGGCAGCAGCAACTGGCACATGTGACATGTCGGCTTTTGTACACAAGCATCTACGGTCCTACCAAAGTATATTGTAGAAATAAGCTAACAATACCTCTCTCTCTCTCTCTCTCACCAAAGCATGTTGCCCACACGAAGAAATTTGTCATCCTAAGTCAGGCTATGTACATCACCTGATCAGTGGCCAGATCTATAATCTATCGGACTGCTATGTGCTGTGAAAGGAAGTACCTATCGTATCGAGCCCAAAATACGCCGAGAGAGCAAAGTTAGCAGAAGTTGCAGCAGACCAGAGCGCGGAATGAATAAAACATGAGACGGAGAAGGAGAAAGGCCAGAAGAAGGCACTGGGCGAACCTGTCGGCTGCCGGCCCTGCCGCGGTGGCGGTGCTAGCGCCGCCGCCCGGCCGGTGGGCTTAGGACGCTGCGGCGAGGGGTGCGGGCAAAGCTACCCTTGAGCTCGTCTTCCTCTGGCTGGGGCGGAGACCCGAGTTGACCAGGAACATGGAGTCGTCTCCTCGCCTCGACACCGAAAAAATTGGTTTCATAGCACCGAAAGATCATGACTTTTGAAAAATACCATCCAAAGACGTTCGTGATGAAAAATACCACTGAAAGTGTGTATGCGTTCTGCAATCTAGCACTCCGTTACTTCAGTCGCTAACATCGTTTGTTGGCATCCATCCGAGACTCAACTCAGAAACGAGACGGAGCAATAGGAGGAGAAAGTGGAGCCATGGGCACCAGAAAGCTGTCACGCTGCCGCAAGGCTGCTGCCTGGAGCTCCTCGCCTCGACACCGAAATTTATAAGCCAGTGGAGGGGCACCTAGCCACCAACCGTACCTACCAATCATTCTGGATGGGTGTTGCAGCCATGTAGAGTTGTAGTCCTTCCGTTTCGTAATGGTCCCCCAGCAGCAACATCAATTGAGTATTTGAGTTGCCTCCGGCGTTTGTAATCTTCAACATTTCAAAAACAGTCTGATCTTACAGAGATTTATGCCCTACAGAAAATACACTATACTGGGTAGTTCTCTTCGGCAAATAAGGGTCTACATTGACCAAATGACTAATGGAAAACAATTTTTGGTGCATTTTCCTGTGACAAGATCAGCACACAGGAAACACCTGCTGCCGAGGCCGAATATTAAGGAAATGAACGCTTGCGTGCTGCCGAGGCCCAATACCAAGGAAATAAACGCTTGCGCACGAAGCATAAGACAACTTCAATAGTATATAAATACGGATGTCTATAGAGCTGTATACGCATTTACAGGTAGAGAAGACACCAAGACTTTTTAACACCAGCACCAAGGCCAACCATTGTGCAGAACACTGAGACCATTACACCACATTTCAGCAATCAACAATAACAACAGATTTCACAATTCAGCAGTCCGAATAATATGAGGAAATAACAGCAGAAGCAAACATATGATCATCACAGAACAAAGCATTCAAAATTTTAGCATAACTGGCAAAGTGGCAAGAACAATGAACAGAAGCAAACATCTAAAAATGTTAACCACAGAACTGCAATATGTCATACTTAGTTGGAGGGGCAAACAATAGGATCCATACACAATCCATACACAAAACAAGCTTGACAAAAGCAAATGTTTATTGATGGTAATTAATAAGGTGTTATTATTATTATTAATATTAATTCTGTATAATTCCTACAACCTCACACGACTAGTTCCTATACAGCGCCCCCAAAACATAACTGCACTCAAAAAATAAACAGTGGTACAGAAACTAAAGTAGAATCAGACGAGCACCTTTTTGATTGCTGGACAAATGTAAATGTGTGATAGCTACATTAAATCTAAGTTGGATGTAAATTGCACTTCCAGCAGTCCAAAACAGGCAGGCCCCCAATTGCAAGATCCAACATCTACTGACTCACCAACAGAGATGCAGGCAGCAGGTAATGTAACAAGCATAATCAAGAAGCAGGTCCAAAATATAGCACCACCACGCTAAATTTCAATGATCAAGGAAAGCAAGTGGACAAAATACATTCATGGATTTGAAGCAACAAGTAGAACAATTTTCATTAAACAGAAGCAACATTCTACATAATCCCGATCGATAGTCACAGGCTTAATGCTGCTCTATATCAACAATTTCTCAAATCAAATACGGCAACATTCCACTGACAATAACTCAAACAAACAAGAATGAATACAAACAATGTGTTTGGTACCAGATCACTATTTACTTCTATATATCATCATTGACATGAGTTTGAAACCAACTTATTTTAAACAACTATAATTTAATAAAACAAAATTAAACAACTAAATCAGGAAGTGTGCGGCAATTATCAAAAGAAAGAATTGAAAAATCCACAGCGCTGACAACATGGAGGGCAGTCTAGGGCAAATATGAAAGTGAAAATGCTTTGATCTGAGATTACTTTAATACTAGAAACTAAACCCAATTCCAAATTAAAGTTCGTGTTCAATAGAGGCAAACAAATAAGACTAATTCAGTACACAAAAATGCACTTCAGATTGAAAATGTGCAACGAAATCATATTGCATGGACAGGATTGCATCTCATCCTAGATCACAATGGCCCTAGCTAACACCCACACACCTAGTCAGCATTGAATTGTATACCAAAGGAATGAAAATCAAAACAACTCCAAATTTATATATCAAATTTCAAATTATGCAATTTAGATTCAAGACATCATAAAGACAATTTCCAGTGCAAACATTCAAAATGAAAGCAGAGAAACAAAACTAAAAGTAGGAGCATCTTATAGTAACTTAAATATTTCTTGAGACTTCATTGGCGCGAGAATATAAATCTCATGTCCATCACACGCAGACCAAAAACATATGAATATAGTGCATAACAGACAGTTCAAAACTTAATCCCCACAGATGAAACCACAGATCTAAAACAACTTTAACATAAGGTAACGGCGCGATCAAGAGGCAACCACGGCGATCGGCGGGGGAGCCTAGACGCGGTCACGGCGGGGACCACCGTACTGGGGGCGGCCGTAGGCGGGGGCGTTGGAGACCTCCTGCTGGCGCTCGACGCCGGGGAGGTCAGCCATGCCGAGGGCCGCGAGCATCTCCATGGTCTCCTTGTCGACGCGGATCTCCTCGACCTCGAGCGCCGACTTCTCCGGGACGAAGTCCATGCGGCGCTCGCGCTCCTCCTCCTGCAGCTTGAGCGAGATGCCGCGGACGGGGCCGCGCTGGATGCGGCGCATCAGGTGGGTGGTGAACCCGGCCACCTTGTTGCGGAGGCGCTTGGAGGGCAGGATGGAGACCTCCTCCAGCACCTTCTTGTTGGTGTGGAAGTCGAGGGTCATCCGGGAGTAGTACTTCTCGATCACCTGCCTCGAGGTCTTCTTCACGGTCTTGGTGCGGACGCGACCCATGGCGGCGGCTGGTGCTGGCTCCCTCCTCTTCTCCGGCGGCGGCGGCGCTGGCGGCTGGGCGCTGGGGCAGTGGTGGCGGCGGCGGCTGCGGCACGAGGAGTATGGCAAGGTTTTGGGAGAGGAGAGACCGGAGGTACTTATAGTAGAGGCGGGGGTAGGGTTTCGAAGTTGTTGTGGATCCGAGCCGTTCGTTTGAGATGGACGGCCAGAAATGGAGAACGCAAGTGTTGGGCTTTGTTGCCTGGGCTGGTGGTGTTGGGAGTTCTTTTTGGCCCATCAGTTCTTAATGGACAAATTTGTTCAGCGAAATCAGTTCTTACCGGGCCTTCATGGGTTACCACCAGGCACCAGTGGTCTTTTTATTGTGGGAACGTCTAGGGCCCTGGAAAAGTTACGAGAGAATTAGGAATATGGCCCTCAAAAAAACTTCGTTTAGGAATCTGGCCTCTTTTTTTTCCAATTTGGGAATCCGGCCTTCTGTCAGTTTTGGCTTGTAACGGTGTCAACTTCGGGGTAAAAAGACCATTTTACCCCTGGCCGAAAAAAT
>JAKNSH010065395.1:0-10768 GCA_027790015.1 Cymbopogon flexuosus
CCTTTATTATTTTCCCATTTTTTTTTTCCAAAGATTGGAAACATTTGCTAACATGGCCGCCCACGTTACCAACCCCCCCCCCCCCCCACCCCACCCCCCACCCCCAATCCCCCCAACAAGAATCAGTAGGTGTTACACTGAGTACAAAACAAATCAAAGAGAAAAAAAAAGGCTTATTGTCCATTTATATACCCTGGGAGTAGTATCGTGATGAACTGAACTCGTTTGGTTAGTGACTTCTTCAAGAACATTAGTGCCCGTTCCATCGGGAAGCACTGAATCAGAAGGTAGAAGATCCTTCTCAACATCAGCATCACCAGGGCTCTTAGTCTTTACATTGTCACCACCATTCTGTGCAGCTCGCTTCCTCCGTCTCTCTCGTTTCTTCCGCAAATGCTCCCTTATCTCCTCAACAACATCTGCTGGAACTTTAGGGCACATTTTGACATCTAAATCACCAGCTAGATGCCGTTTGAGTCTAGATACACCACCACCGTACCTAATTAGGCCACAATACATACACTTCCAGTGTTGTCTATTTTCATCAATCATTATGCCATACTTCCATCCCATATCCCTACTTTTCCAAAAAGTATCTTTACTCTGCAAAATTATAAAGTTTCAAATCATGGTGTAGAACAGGTAAGATGTAATTTAGCCATATGTATCTGAAGTTCATCAGATCAGTCAAGGCATAGAAATGAAGGCCTAAAGTAAAATGTATAAGGTATAATAGCCTTAACAAGTAATGAAGTGAAATTCACAATTGCAAGAAAACAGTTAAAGTTAAGCAAAGGAAAATTTCCTACATAGTATTCTATTTTTGCCCAAAGGCTGAAGTACAACTCAAGGTTTTTTCTTCAACATGGCAAAATATACTGGTATCAAATTTCCTCGTATGCAAACCCTATGTGTTAATCAGAAAAATGTTGGTTGTGCAGAACAGAATGTTCTATCTTCAATTGCATTGTGACATTGTAATATAAAAAAATACATGGAAAGTTGACAGAATCCATTTGCCTCAGCCAGAACAATTCCTCTCTCTCTCATGATGTTGATGAAATTAATGCAACCATATGATATAACTAATCTGTGAATATGAATAATGAGAAGTTTCCTTGTATCAACGCAGCTAACTGTGACAAGAAAATTAAATAGAAAATGGCCTCCATACTGAAGGGAAATTGAAAAACATAAATCCAGGAGTCGGTGTGAAAAAAGTTGTAACCAATGTAGTTCTTCAAGAAAAAGATAATACAAATTAACCCAAAATAGTTCAATTTTTAGAATAATTTAGTCCTATGGAACCAAAGAACCCATATTTACATCCTAAGAAGGTGAAACCTACAGAGTTTATCAATCAGCTACGATGATTTTTTTAAGAGAAGTATATTAAATAAGCACCAACATTCTATGTTCGATCCATAGTATCCTATTCAGCTATTCTTATAGTAAGGCAGAGAGATAAGAAGAGGGCACGCCTCCATTACATCCAGTTTTGCTTGATTCATAATAAACTAATCAGAGCCGAATGTATTTTTTTTCTCGGGTATGCAGGAGATCTGTGCATCATTGCATTAATAGAAAGAATGATAGACATACAACACCCACCAACATACACACTGTTATGACAATTTCATACGCATCTGCTGAAGGACCAAATGTGATTCTACTCTACAGAATACCAACATGAGCAACAAGTACTAACGTGAACATACACGTCAGGAAAAAATGGGCTCAGCCATAGAATAACATGTGAAGTACCGACTTATGTCATCAACCTAATTTGATACAGAAAATATATAAGCATCTAGATAGCAAGCTCTTAATCTACTCACTAATACTTGATCATTTTGGTGACCTTACTCCAGGAGGCAACTCCAACAAATTCATGATGCTTACTGTATTTGCAAAATGCAAATTACTGATGCACTGCCTGTATGATGCACCAAGAACATCCTCATCATTCTAACGCAACCATAGTGTAGAATCAGTCCATTGCAAATGCCAACAATTTATATGTTATTCAATACTTAGAAGATGAATGTGGAAATCTGGTGAGCACATAGGTTACAAATAGTAGCATTTGCAAATTTCAAGTAACTGTGACAGATTGGAGATGGAATCTCTTTCCATTCAACACAAGGTATTGTAGGTTTCCTTGTAAAGTAAAAATGATTATACCTGCTGTGCCGGCACATCTCCAGCATTTAGCTCCGGCTCCACCTGTGGCTGTGGCTCCGGTTGCTGCTGCTTTGGTGGTGGTGACTGCGGCAGTTGCTGCTGTGTCTGTGGCTTCTGCTGCCGGCGCCTCTTGTAGGTAACTATAGGGTGCTGGGAGGACGAATCCCTGAAATGCACCTTCTTAATCCCTTGGCTTCCCCCATCGTCCATCATATTCCCTTAGATTCGGCCGCCAAGAAACCAAGAGCCTGCATCGGAACAAAGCAGCCAAAATCCTCAGCACGCGACCATTCCAAGAACACAAGAAGCAAGCACCAACTCCCGGAATTCCCGGACCAAGAATCCGGACCAGAAAGATTCAACCATTTCCCCTCAACCGAACTACCAAGAAAGTTAGAAATATTGGGGGAAACAAGGCGGTCAAAACGGCAAGAAACAGCAGCGAAAAAACAAAACACGGTTTTCCTTCACGTAAAGTACCGGAGCCTCGCTTCTGCCGACGGCACCGGGGCGATCGATGAGGCGGCGGATTCGGGGGCTGGGCGAATGGCGGGGGGCTCCGAATTCAGGCCATGGGAGGGGGGGTGGAAATGGAGAGGAGAGGATGTGAAACGGAACTGCGGCAATTGAAGGCAGAGGTTGTATTGGATACGAGAGACTAGTTGGGGAGGAGGAGACTGACAAAAATCCGGCACCACTTGGCCTCTGAGCGTCCGTTTACTGCCTTTTCTTCCTCTCTTTCTTTCCTTCCCTGCTCCCTTTCCAGCCCCGTCCCTCCCCTCCCTGCTTTCCATTGCTCTTTACCTTCTGCAGGGCAGCGGCACCAATTCTTCCAAAAAAAGAAAAAAAAACAAATTTTGTCATGTTCACTTGAACTTGACAGCCATGATATAGTGTTTTTCTCTCACAACAAAACAACATCAACCTGTTTATCTGCAGAAACTATCAGCCAAACTCCTCTAACAACTTTTTTAGCCATCGAGTTTGGTAATCCGGTAGCACATGATGTAGCTTAAGAAATCTGGCTTATGCATATTTCATAAGGAGAAAAATGTATTTCGTTTCGCCCCAGGTTTATGTGTATTTGGTATAGGCTCCAGCCTCCAGCACAATCCAAATAATATTGGTGATGGAGATAGTTGGTTACTGAATTCGAAGTGGTTTTCCATGTAAGTAAGAACTTTTTTTTTTGCGACTCATGTAAGTAAGAACTTGGGACGATGTTTGAGTCTTATTCTCATTATTTTAGTTTTTCTGCAATCCTTAGTAGACCCAAACATAACCAAACCGAAGTGATATTATGTAAAAGAAGGATTTTTCTTGTCTTCTAATTAGTTGATAATTTTGGAGTATAGCAAAAGAAAAATTAGGAAAGAAAGGCGTTACTGCATGAGCTGTAAAAGGATTGGTTCACTGCTGCATTAGTAGTATGGTAGCAATTGCATAATCAAGAGAGCAGTAATTCATCGGTCCTTGTAGTATTTCTGAAAACGATTACTAGCCATTGCTCCTTGTTGCCATTACTCCCCATCGATATAGTACTATAGAATGGCATGATATACAAATACAAGGAACCAAAATTTCTGGGACAAAATAAATGACGGGCAGATCTTAGTGTCAGGCTTAACATAAATCACAACCTATGCACACAAGCATTCTTGGGAGCAACTGATCATCTGAGATTTCAGTATACTGCTGGTTTCGATATATGTGCATACTACAATCCTTCCTAAAATATAGGCCATTTGGCTTTTCAAGGACGAGATTCAGATGGGCACACTTGTGTCATCCTTCGGTGAAAATATGGGAAAGGTAATGTTACCGAAACTCTCCCTTGTGTTATCCTGGACGTGGCAAAATTTAAAGCAGGTCATTTTTTTTTGGTAATCTACTCCGAAAGAACCAACAATATAGAGACGAGAACATTAAAGGGAAATACTTTTTGTGGTACAAGAAAGAAGCCCAATTAATGTTGATTTACTTCGTTTGGTCATGCCGAAAGCGCATTCTTAACATTCAAGCAATAAATAAAGAATATAAGAAAACGAGAAATGACACCTTCAGTTTGTAATCCTGGATTTACTTCATTTGGTCATGACTAAAGCGCAATCTTAATAAGGATTTACTTCATTTGGTCATGACTAAAGCGCAATCCTGGATTAACTGTTTCTTTTTCGTCTTGTGATGTTCTCTCTCGTGATAGCTTAAACTTCCAAGAAAAAAAATGCCATAGAACGAAGAGGACTCTGCATTAGCACTAGTGAACTAGTAGTGATTATCTGGCCAGGCTGCTCTTACAAATTAGAAATAAAGTGATATTCCCCGCTGCTCTTGCTGGTTCTTGGTGCTTCAACCTCGTGCATGGACTTGCATTCTAACAACTTCACCCGAAACAGCAGTCGATGTGCACCAGCACATTCAGAAGTGCTATCAGAAATGTGTTCACAACCAAAAATTGATAATTTCGTGCAGTCTGAATCAAACCGAAAGATCCAGTACCTGATAAATCCTTAAATCGGGTCTTTGAACTTCACCGTTTAAGCGGGTGGTGATCTAAGAATCATGTATGGAATGTCTAATTTAAGCATTAAGAAGAATCTAGCTTATGCAAACCAGCTGACCCGATATATGCATCCTGTAAATACTGAGACGAGCGGCATTGCAGCGAATTGCAGCGACACCTACCCGATATTGAATTGAACCTACCGTGTGACTGTGGTGGGTAAATGCGCGCTAGCATTGCAATTGCAACAGTAATAAATTTTGAATAACTGCAACAGTAATAAATACTAGTTGTAGCTAGTAAGCACTGAATGCATTTCTGAACTTTTTTTTCTTCGAGCAACTGCTTGACAAGAGTGAGCAAAGGCTGCTACTGGACGGCTGGGCCAGCACAAGGCGAAATAGGCCTTGGTTGGCCCCGTTCCACGCAGCACGCTCCTCTAGCTAGAGCAGAGGCCATGTCGAAATTAACCTTTATGCAATTTTTTTTTTGACAAAACGGGCCTTGTGTGGCGTGCCTGCTGTGAGATGACGAAGGGTCAGCTCATTCCATTCCATGGAATCAAACAATTGAAATTAGGTTCAGAGCTAGAATTTGAATGATCCATCACTTACTAATTACCACTATCTCACCCTGCAAACCAAACCAAACCGAACATAAGACGCGCAGTTGCCAATGCGACAGCGACACCTAAACAACCTAGGATCCATCTATCCATCTATTTTTATATTCAGGTGATGATCGAGGGAGTTACATACTGTACACATTTCTATCCATGCTGTTCGCACCCCTGATCCTGAAACAAACCATGGCTTTGTCGATGCTTTTGCTAACTAAAATCAACCGACAAGACTGCCACCATATATTGGATGTACTATCTATGTACAAAATTCATGTGCGGCACCCCATTTTATTTCTTTCTCACTTTCATTTGAGGAGCATGTAATCTCCAGCATTATCATTGCCGTCATATTCTGCGTCAACGTCGTCGTCGCCGGCGGCGACGACGTCGGTCGGGCCGCAGAGCAGCATGCCGCCGTGGCGTGGGAAGTGGACGAGAGCCAGCGGGAGCGTGCACACGAGGCTGGCGGCGCCGGTCAGGGAGATGGCCTCCTCGATGGTGTAGCGCGACCCGCTGAAGAAGAGCCGGTTCGTCACGATCGCGCCCACCGCGCCGCCGCTCGCCGTCATCCCGGATACCACGCCCAGCGACCTGCATATATGCACCACCCCCAAAATGAACCAAACCAAAGGGGTAAGAAATACTGTATTTCAGCTGGTACCAAAAACATGCTGATTTGTGCACAGTTTGAAATCTCCTGACATCAGTTGGTTAACACATTATCTTAGTTCACACAACAGCTTTATTTTTTAACAAATACAGACTGTAGTTTCCCCGTGGCTGCTTGGCCATGGATTTTGACCAACCCAACCACATGTAAGTTCGCTACACGTACACTCTACTTTCTCTGATTAATTAATAATCTTCAGTAACAAGGTGCCTCCGCTGTTTTTTTTTTATTTTGTTCTAAAAATCGTGCTACGAAGAAGATTTATCAGCCATGTATAATATTGTTGTTTCACACAACAAAACATCATCAGACGACTTAATAAGTATAGAAACCATCAGTCGAACAACCCATTAATTTAGATAATTTAGTTCCAAACAAATACGATCAGAGACATTATTTTGAGAGAACCATGCATGCTATTCTTAGGTTATCATTAGATAGATTTTTTTTTAAGAAAAGAAACAGATTGCTTGAAGTCGTGCCTTTATAAAAGAAGACGAATAATTAAGAGTTTTTCTAATGGAATAAAAGAGTACTCCCTCAGCCTCAAAATAAATACATGTCTTGTACTTTGAGGAGTTCAACATTCTGACAAGATTTTCAGAAAAATAATAACATTTATCTTTACATATGTTTACCAAAAAAAATGATGTGGTCGCTTTATCTAATGATGCATGTTTGATATCATAAAAAAATAACATTTTTTTTTGTACATGCTTGGTCAAAAACTTAGAATTTCTTGACTACTCGAAGTGCTTTAATTTATGTGCACTTATTTGTGACGGAAGGACTGACTTGTAAGTAGTAACGACAAGTTTGTTTTCTACTATATATTGTGTTATCAACCGTTTTGTTTCTTTTCTTATAGAATGCACAAAATATATATGCATGTCACATTTTACACAATATGTGAATATGTAGTAATGTGTCTGCTGCTTGGTTGCTATATCTCTGCTCAGAAATGATAATGGGGCTAAAAATTTCTTGTTTGAATTTGAAACCTCTTTAATCATTTCGTCCATAGATATCAGAAAATACGTCTACATCAACAATAGTATATATACCTAAGGATTGTACTCTATATTCTATTATGATCCAAGACAAGGATGTGGCCGTCCTTGTTGGCTAGTAATTAGGTGTCTGTGTGCTTTAATAACAAAATCTTCAAAAGGCTAACGGGTGTGGTCACCATTCAACTGAGAGAGGTATATATATAGACACCAAGGAATCTTTAGGTATCTGATTGATGAAACATGCATGATATGATGCCGAATGTTTAGATGTTCAAAGAGAAAGCTTTGTTCGATTCACCTCTTGGAGACGAAGGGGACGACGCCGAAGGTGAGCCCCGACGCCGCCTGCACGAACGCGGCGCACGCCACCATCGCGGCCATGGTGGCCGCGAGCGACGGCGCCTCCGCTGCGCCCATCCTGCCGACCAGCACGCACAGTGCCGCGCCGGCGGTCTGCACGGCCCAGAGCAGCCACAGCCTCCCGCGCATCCCGAACAGCCTCGCCACGGCGTCCGACGCCACCCCGCCAGCGGGCCGCGCCACCGCGTTCATCGCGCCGAAGCACGCCGCGGCGGCGCCCGCAGCCTCCATGGGGAGGTGGAAACGTTTCCGGAAGAAGTCGGCCGCCACGTTCTCCATGATGAGCTCGACGCCGTAACAATACCCGTAGGTGAGCGCGAGCACCCAAGCACGATAGTTGCCCACCCCTCCGCGCACCACCTTCCAGAAGCTCTTGCTGGTCCTGGCTCCGCCGCCGACGCCGGCGCCGCGCGGGAGGTCGTCGTAGGGGAAGGCGAGGACGGCGAGGCCCGTGGTGACGAGAAACGCGCAGGGGAGGAGGAGAGAAATGACGCGCCAGGCGACGGTGATGGGCACGCCGAGGCGGAGGACGAGCTCGTACGCGAGCGGCATGACGAGCTGCGCCGCGGCGCTACCGACGTTGGCCCAGCCGGCCGCGACAGCGTTGGCGAGCCCGACGGCGGAGGGCGCGAAGTTGGCGAGGGAGAGGCCGGACACGAAGCGCAGCGCGACGAACCCGGCCGGCGACGACGCGGTGACCGCGGCGGCCGCGACGGCGAGCGCGGCCAGGAGGCTGGCGAACCCGGACGCGCGGCGCGGGCCGAGGAGGTCGCAGGCGGGGCCCATGGCGAGCCTGCCGACCAGCGTGGCGGCGAGGGAGCCCACGGCGGCTGCGGAGACGTCGGAAGGCGCGAGCACGAGCGCGGGCCGCAGCGCCGGGAGGATGGGCGGCGCCGCCAAGGCCGCGAAGAAGCAGGCGAAGAGGGAGAGCCACGCGAGGTGGAACGCCTGCGTGTGCGGCGACGACAGCGCCAGAGGGTGAAGGTCCGTCGCCCTGCCCTCGGCGTCGACGCTGTCCGCGGCCTCGGTGCCGCCGACGCCGTAGCAGTTCTCTTCGTCGTCGGCCAGCTGCTGCTTCTTCCCCGTGGCCGTGGTCACCATCAGTTGCTATGGCTAGTGACGTATGTCTGGCCTCTTGGCCGTGTAGGAAGAGATCCACCAGCCAGGTGGAGAATGGAGCTAGTGGCTACTAGTTCCAGGTCTGTGGGCAACCAATGGGGGGAGAGGTTTAGATACACGCGGTGTTTTAAGTGCGTGGAATCAAAGGTGGCCACAGTGTAGCCTCAATGTGCCACACTTTTATCACTCTTTTTGTTTCAAATGTAAGGTAGGCAAACTTCTTTAATCTTGAAAACAAATTTTGTAGTGATTTTAATGAAACTAATTTGATATTATAGATGTTATTTTTTAAAAAAAGATTGATTAAAGTTTGAGAAGTTAAACCCATGACAAAAAAGAATATATTATATTTTAGTATTGACGTAGTTAATAATTAATCACCTTGGATCAGTTATCGGTTGTCATAAAACTCTAGTAAGCGACATACTCCCTCCGTACTCATAAAACTTGTCGTTTTGGAAAAGGTTTGGGTCAAACATTGGGATTATAAATTATGAATAACTTTTAAGTTTTTGAGTTTAGAAATATGAAAACTATATAAATAGATTTGTCTTCACACGTAATTTCATAAAAGCATATATATTTCAGTTTTTGATAAATATTTTTATAGAAACAAGAAGTCAAAGTTGCACTTTGGAGACCGTGTCGCTGTCCTAAACGTCAAGTTTTATGAGTACGGAGGGAGTATATCACTCTCCATAAATTTACACAAATGATAAATCTAAAATTAGCATATGCTTAAGCTTACAAAAAACAAAATAAATCATTCATTATATTATTGTAGATGCATCTTGGCCTATATACTACTTTGAATATAAATTTTTAGCTAGCGAACATAATGTTTTCAATAATAGGGAATGCATATAATATATTACTGTATTTTTCTTTTTGCGATCAACTTTGATCTTACAATTTCAGCCTATTAAATGTTTCTTGGTATGTTATTAGTCAAAGGTACAAAAATCTGAGTATAATAACTTTCGTTTTTGGATTAGATATTCAGATCGAGTAACTTACAAACGGTAAAACCCTCGTATACATTTACACTTTTGATATACACGTATGTATATCATTGCTAATTAGATGGACGTATAACGTGTTTGACACGAGTGGGAATCGATCGATATCCATGCATGCACATGCAAGAGTGAAGTATGCACGGCAGTACGGCAACTAATAGCTGTGCACTCATACCATTGGTTGCCACGTTGACACCATTGAGCAATTTGCCCTAGGTCCCCCATTTGGCACGGCTAACCGATGAAGCCCCCTAAAACATGCTTTCACAGAGCTTTGGGGTGAGAAGAAGCCGAAAATAGTAGCTTCTTCCGACTTCACCTCATCCACGTGACGTTTTATGAGAATATATTCCATGAAAGGAGCTGTTTTGCTAAATGGTTTAGCAAAACGGATTCAACTTCATCGATAAAGTCGTTTATGGAGCCAAAGCCTCAAAAATAGATACACATGAGCTAACCAACCTTCCACAACTCGCTATTCTCTGATGTTGCTCTCGCTCTCTCTACTAATCCAATCTATAGTGGCCGTTAATTTTCTCGCATCGCACTCTGTTTTTCTTCTTCTTTTTTATGAGGGGAACATCCCACTCTGTTAGCCTCAGGTTACCTACCCCCCTGATTACGTGAGCTGAGGTCCCGCATGTCTGGTGACTGGAGGCGGCAAGTGGGCCCAGAAGCGCCAAGAGCCACTACTTGGCCGTCTGCAGTGGGCCCGTGGGGCCCTTGTGACGGGAAGGAGTCTCTCCGCGAGTCCCAGGGGCTGCCCCCGTGCTCCCGCGTAGCAGCAGCGCTGCAGCGGGTTGACCCCAACCCCAGCGCTGCAGCCGTGCAAAGCCAAGAATCGGAATGTGCTACCACTGCTCTGGTCCAATCATAGGAGTTGCAGAAATTCCTGAATCTCCGATTAGTCCATTTCCCCTAAAACTTTTGGTATGAATATCCGTATTTGTTTACATTTTACGCAAACGTAGCAAAATGATCAGTAACCAACATATGCGGTTGCGGCAAAAAAAAAAAAAAAAAAAAAAAAAAAAAAAAAAATACACGGTGCAGATGAATCCTTGATGGCGATCAGAGACATACTGGGGTTGTCGGATGCCGAGTTTCCAATCCGCTACCTGCTGAGACTTTCCACTGAGTACATCCAAGATCCCAAACAGTGACGTCCGGAGAACAGTCGAATGCCATGGCCCGCTGATGGCACGGAGCGGCAGACTAATTTGGATCAAGTCAGTGCCAATCTATTAGTACGTACAATCTTAGAGCAACTCCAGCAAC
>JAKNSH010065458.1:0-14320 GCA_027790015.1 Cymbopogon flexuosus
GCTTCCCGACGGAGCATCGAATTGCAACTCTAGTGGATTGCGTGTATCGTTGAGTACCTCACTTGAGAGTGGTGTCTTGCGGTTCCCTTGCAGGGGATTGCCTTGCGGGGCAAGTGACTTGAGGGTCACACCGAGGAACCATCTAGGTGGTGGTCGATACAACCGGTGACGTAGCTTATTGGTGCACAAGTGAACACCGGGTGGACAAAACAGTTGTGTCATCCTTTGTCTCCCGGTGATTGGCTCCACATATTATGATTGATTGCTTGTGTATCATCTTGGTGATTGGTTACATCGATATCTTCTCTTCACCGGTGGTATAACAACTCCCATCCCTTTTGCACTACTTTACTTGTGTAGCTTGTTTAGCTAGTGTAGCTTGTTAGTGGTAGTTTAGCTTGCTCACTAGAGTAGAAAGTAGTGACATAGCCTTTGTGTGAACTAGAGACTATACTTCACTAGAATTGTGATAGGAGGCTTGCAACACCTAGTAGGCTAAGCAAAACTCGCTTTACGCCGTTTGTTATACTAATCAAAGTTGCTTAGTGGTTTTATAGAAAATTTTTATTGGCTATTCACCCCTCTAGCCATCCTAGACCTTACAGAAGTGCCACATCATCGATCCATATCATGTTTATTCTCCAACATCAGATCAAACCGACCTTGTATCGACGAATATTATTGATCCTCAAAGGTGGTGGAGGGGCAATCCACGAGATTGCACCTGTTTGGTGGAACTCATAGGGCGGCCGCCCTAGGGGGGTGGGCGGCCGCCCTGCCCCTGTGACAGGTGGGCCTCCCCCTGGGGGTGCCTTCTCGTGTCTTCTAGATTGTTCTTTTCGTATGTAGCTGCTTTGTGTCTATGTAATCATAACATGTGGGCCTTTCTTGGCTCTTTTCTGATAACACCCTACAGAAATAGACATTCAACAAAACTCATGGAAATTTGTCAGTTAAACCCCTAAGTCTATGGTGTTATTACAATTATGCCCTTTTTAGCTATTTGTTGACAACTAAAAATAGGAGTTATCTACCATCAACACGCCTTTGGTTAAAATTCTATTCATCTCACATATATCTGAATGTATAAGCTCAAGTGGTGCCAATTCCCTCGTCTCAGTGGCCTTGTGAGGCTTAGAGCATCTCCAACAGTTTGTCAAATGAGGTTGCCATCCTCGAAAATTTGGCAAAACTAAAAAATTTCTTAATTTCTTCTCCAACAGTTTGCTAAACGAGGTTGCTATCTTTAGAAACTTGCTATTATATTTCCGCGCTCCTCTCATCCCCTGTTGTGTGTCTCTGCCTCCGTGCATGCCTTCGACATGCATGCATTCGTTGCCAACTCTTGTGGAGCGCTGGTGGCCTTTCCTTTTTTTGTTTGGTAAGTTAAAAATAGAAAACTATCGGAGAGAGCCTTTTTTCAACTTGGTAGATTCTTTTAGTAACTTGCCAAAACACAATATTTGTCAAGTAAATTTTGGCAAATTGTTGGAGATGCTAGGGGTTGCTTTGCCTCAACACAAGCATGGCATTTGGAATTTTTAACCACATCAAATTTAGAAATTAAATTTAAACTAGCTAAGCAGGACATGCAACCAAAATTAACATAACATAATCTCGAGTGCCAAATATTTATCGCAACATTATCAACCACATGGTTCACCAAGTTAGAACATGTATCAACCAAAGACAAGCAAAACAAGCCTCTGCTCGCATAGCCTTTATCAAGAAAAGTTCCAAACTTAGAAATGACACAGTTATTAGACTCGAACACAAGTTTGTAGCCATCACGACACAGCAAGGAGCCACTAATCAGATTATTCCTTATTGAGGGGACATGATGCACATTCTTGAGCTGCACGGTCTTTCCTGAAGTAAGTTTCAGATCGACCATACCAACACCACGAACAGCCGCACGCGTCCTATTCCCCATCAATAAGGAGCCAGCCCGCCCAACCTGATAAAAAGAAAACAAGGAAAAGTCAGCACATACATGAATATTAGCACCAGTATCAACCCACCAATCAGGTGAAGTACAAACTAAAAATGCAGAAGGTAATAGATTACCATACCCAGATGTAGCTCCTTCAGTCTCAACAGTGTTGATTGTCTTCTGTAGAAGAGGAAGCTTAAACTTTGCGTCAAGGCACTCCCTAGCAATATATCCAGCCTTGCCACAGGTGAAACAGTTCATGTTCTCCTTGTTCAGCACCTTCTTACCCTTCTTGAAGAAGGTAGTGGGCTTCTGCTTAAGCTTCTGCTGAGGTTTCTTCTTCTATGGTTTAGGACGATTCTTTTACACCATATGTGAACTAGAGCTCCCCTCACCAGTGACTTTCTTGCCCTTGACATCTTTTGCTCTCGCCTTGTCCTCAATATCTATAGTCCCAATGAGCTCAGCAATGCTAAACTTTTGCATCTTATGTTTCAGAGAAGTTGCAAAATCAGTCAAAGATTGCGGCAATTTTGCAACCATGCAACCTGCCACAAATTTGTCAGGAAGAGCACACCCATACAACTCAAGTTCCTTAACCATCGCCTGTATCTCATGAGCCTGTTCGACTACCGGATGGTTCTCAACCATTCGATAATCATGAAATAGCTCCATGACATACAGCTCAGAGCTGGCATCAGAAATGCCGTAATTGGCCTCAAGTGCCTCCCACATGGCCTTTCAAGTCGGAAGCTGCACATATGCATCAATGAGGGAATACTCAATGATGCTCAGCAAGACAACCTTGCAGGTGGTGTCGTCATGATCAAAGACCTGCTGCTCATCAGCAATTCTCATTGCTCATCAGCAATTCTCACCACAGGAGTGGCTTGATCAGTGGCTTGATCAAGGACAACATAAAAACAGTGCATAGCCGTCAACCACAGAACAGTTTTCTGGCACCACTCTTATAGTGTGTGCCCTCAAATGGCGATGGTTTAAGCAAACCCGCAAAGCCAACAGAAGAAAATTTCCTATAATTACGTTGTTGGATTGTTAGAAATTTAGGCAAATTCAAGTTTAATTTAAACCATAAAAATGGCACAAGCAAAATGATCATCATATATGTGCTTGTTTAAATTAAATATTAACGTCATGATAATAGCGCTAAAAAACATGATACCATCTATATGTTTGTCTAACAAGACGTGATCATCATGTAGATAACGCTAACAGCAAGTTTTTCAACAAAAGCTTAACTAGACGAATAAACATGTCATACCCTGCGGCAGAGCCGGTTGCACTAGTTGACATAGTGCCTGTTGATGTAGTCGTTCCGTTCGATGCAGTGCAGAAAGAAAATAGTGTCGATCACGCAGCCAAGAAGTAGACGACGAAGACGAAGTAGACGCCGAGAGGAGTATGTCAAAGCGAGTAGTCGTGCCGGTAGCCGACACTCCCCAAAAACGTGATTGTCGTCCTTCACCCATGCAGATGAACTCCAAGACGGCAGGCGTTAGGCTCTACTCTCCCAACTTGTGTGCGCGCATGAGCCGGGACGAGGAGAACTCAAGAGCAACATATTTGTGGTTGTTACTTGCAAGAGAGATGCCCAACGGAGTAGGAGACTCAAACATAGTCTTTCATCGAGTAAGCCAACGGCCACAAGAAAAGGTCTAAAGATAGGAAAACGAAAGAGCTTTTGGTGCTATCGTTGCATGAGAAAACGAAAAAACTCTCGTAACTATGTGACTTGATTAGAAGAAACTCCATTTTAATCCACACTAATAGGTAAAACTCCCCGCACTTACTCAAGTTAGTAAAATCATGACATGCATGCATGCGCGCTTGGGCTCCATCACAATTCCGTATGGCATTAATCCACAATACACAATTTTTAATATTAACCATAGAGTTTATTAAAAATATTAAATATTATATGGCCATTGCCAATAAAACATTCAACAGATAATTCCCATTGTGTACAAAGCCATACATTCGTGGTAGCCGCCACGGACTGTGTTTCTTTTTCTCTATGGGAAACTCTATTCATTCGGTGCCATAGATTGATGAGTGAGGCCTACATACAAAATACCAACTGAAGAACATATTTTCTGGGGTTCTTAAAGAATCGAATTGAGCTCCATGGCGAAGGTCAGGCGTCCTCCGACTCGGAGACGTCAGAGTCCGATCCCGAGCCCGAACCCAAGGCGTCGGAGCCCGACGCGGACTCGTGAAAGCGACCGCCCGACGCACGCCAAAGCACGACGGTCTCGCGCTGCCCACGGCACCGCCTCCGCCGCCTATCTAAAGTCCGAAAATCTGATCTCAGGGGCCAATAGACCTGTGCTTGCCGTTACAGGTAGGATGTGTATACGTATACGTATACGTGTTGAATTCTAAATCAATCCGGAGTCGGAAGCGTTCTTCTAAAACTGTTCGTATCCTCATATGCGTACGTATTATTATTCTGGCACATAAATATAGGCGCAGATCAGGCGGTATTGATCTCAACTATTTTTGTTTCTCCACATCCAAGAACTAGCTAGCTCTCGAGGTCGACTTTTTCAGCATAGAGACGAGAAGTAGGAGGAGCAAGAAGCGATCGACATGGCAGCGTTACGACAACTGCTGCGTCCGCTAAAGCAGATCTCCGGCGGCCTCGGTTATGCCCGTGCAGCTGGGACACCTCGTCCTCCAGCGCCTCCTCCAGCCCTCGGCTTGCGGCCCCGGACATTGACCAGCGGCACCAACAAGACACAAGCCAAATATACTACCTCTCTTCAGGATCTGGATGCTTACTTATCTGATGGTTTTGGAATGTGTTACTATAGGCACGGCAAGATGGTGAATGTGGTATCCGATCGTATTCCTGGGTAAGTATATATGCATATAGATAGATGAGTATTATTTCTAAGCGTGTGCAGTTCTTTTTATTACTTACTAATCTGTTTTCTTTGTTCGTTTATATCAATCCTGGATTTGGATGATTTTAATAAACTACTTGATTCACTCTGCCATAATCTGCTGACATCTTCGTTTTTCACGCATGTTTGTAGGGTGTTTGGCTTGGACGACCAGAGCTTCAGTTGTCTAACTTTGGGCATTGACGTGTTCTTCATCGCAATCCCTTGGTCGTTTGCTCTGTACCTGTTTATGCAACAGTAGTATAATTAAGTAGGACTGCTCAACTGGTTTTGCCAAACAGAAACAATATTTTCCATCACCCCTGTCAGATGCAAGTACACGTTCACACATTCACACTGCAGGGGAGGGGAGAGAAGGGATTGAAATAATGCAAGGACAACTGACACATTTTGTGCGTGTGTGTGTGTGTGTGTGTGTGAACCACTTGTAGATATTAGCATATCATTCCTATTGAATCAACGATGAGTGCTATATTTTTTTTTTCATCCGAAGCAACATGAAAGGTATTGATAAACCATTGATTTCTCATCTCACAGTGAAAATAAATTTTGCTGTCATGGACGCTATGGCTGCTCGTTGAGAGCCGTGGCCACAAATAAAGAGCAGAAGATAATTTTAAATTGCGCCCCCAACCTAGCAAATCGGCAAATATCTGCATATAATAACTAAAGTAGCAAAAAAACAACAATATATACTGTAACAAGATCACAAATATGTTGATCCGAACACAGAAGCATACATACAGGAAAACGAAAGATGACCCCAAAAAAAATCTGAAGAATCATATACAGAGGATGCGCTTCTCTGGGACTCAGCGAACGCCGTTGGGCCCAGACCGGAGCCTCTTCTAGTCTCAGTTGCCTTGTCCGGTTCTGAATTTGCAGTCCTGGTTAAAAAAAAAAAACGGAATCAAGAACATCAGACCATTCGGCCTATTGGGCTTTTAATCCGCCGGGTGGTGGATCCGAATTCTGAACCCATACGCCACGGTATGCCTTCGCCGCTAATAATCCGGTAATCCGGAGTTCGGACCAAGCATGCTATCCAATCCGGCGATGTTAGTTTTAATCCGACCCGAACATATTCAATCCGGTGGTGTTAGTTTTAATCCGAAAGTCTCGTATAAATAATGGAAGCCCACCGGTATCAGCGGCTCACTACTGCCTCTACTCCTCCGCTAAACACGTCGTACAGCGACCACCAATCTCCGCGTTGGACTCCGACACACAGTCTCGACGACAGCGACAGGATGGCCGCGGCTTGGCTCTCGTCCGTGGGCACGACGATGGCCGACGCCTTCGCGAACGCGGGCCGGCTGGGCGCCGCGTTGGTGACCTGTGGGCTGCTGCTGGCGGGCGGGAGCGTGGGGGTGGGACTCTCGAAGAGGCCCAACGGACTCTTTCTGGGCCACAGCTCAGCGTACTACGGATTGCTGATTGCACTGGCGGCGTTCGGCGTGGTGGAGACTATTGTGGGATTCATCGTGTCAGGGTCGCCTGAAAAACGGCGTCGCCTGGGACTGGGCGTCCTCTGCGTCTCTGTTCTCCCAGTTTCCGGGTTCGCCGGAATCATATGGGGGGACCAGTAGTGTGTTGCGTTGCTGTTCTTTTTTTTAGCTGCAGTATATTGTAAGGTGAGATGATGTGGACGATCACTGTTTGGGAATATAGTCTGGATCAAAAGCTGATTGTTTTCCGGTTTTGTAATGATTATTAGAGCACTTAATAATGATTATTAAGCATGTGTATAAGCTTTCCCCTCTCCCTCCGTCTCTGGCTGTATCCCTCTCTCTCTCTCATCGCCCCTGCGAGGGCGCCGGAGCAAATCCACAGCGGCTGCGCCTCCCGGCCGCGCTTCTAGGCTCCCGGCCGCGGGACTCAGGGTGCGCGGGGCGGCGGTGCCGGAGTCCGGCCGCGGCGCGAGCCCGGCTGTGGGGCTCGGGGTGCGCGGGGCGACGCCTAGCCAGCCGCAGCCGCCGCTCCGCCAGGCCTTCCCCGCCGCAGCCGAGGGGCCTCCGCTCCGGCAACCGCCTCTTCTCCTCGTGGCTGCTCCCGTCTCCGTACCAAGGTCCGTTTTCACCTCTTCTTCTTCTTCTTCTTCTTCTTCAGAATAGTAGATTGCGAAGCAATAGTATGCTTGTGTGTGTGCGTTTGTGTCAGTGCTTCCGATTCTAGTTATGAGGGATTCATAGTTTCTATTTCTTTCAGTGAATTGTGTAGCAATAGTATGCTTTGTATCATTGAATGCATTGGTCCTCATCCGATTACTTTGTTGCTGTTGTCATGCTGATTTCCTGACAGAGTGTCGCCTGACTCTGAATGTTTAGCTCAACAGGCTTTAGATCCTTAATTTTCAGAGACAATAGCATGCCCATTATAAGCTTCGAGAATACATGCCTCATGCCTTCCTGGCAACCGCCTCCACGCCGCAGCCCGGCAACCGCCTCTTCTCCCTGTGGCTGCTCCGTTTTCACCTCTTCTTCTTCAGAATGTTGCCCTCTGTGTCCTTAATAGATTCCATAAATCACCTACATAAGTTTTATGTTATGTTGATGACTTTATGTGCTGTTCGATTTCAGTTCTATTGGCAACATTGGCTCCGGCCCCGCCTCCATCGTGCCTTCCGATCCGATCTACTCTGTCTAGGCGTCTACGCAACGACCAAAGCGTGAGTTCCCCGTTTTCCTGCTCTTGAATGACTGTTGTATCCTTTGCTATTTACTACCGCAGTTGTAGGAATTAAGATGATTTGAGAGCTCGTCTTTCTTGCCTGTTTTCATCAGCTTTTGCATGACAACCTGTGACATGAGCAGTCCTAAAATCTCTGTTCATCTTCACTGTGACCTTTGACTTTATTGTTTTAGGCTCAAGATGCATGTGCAGATGCAGTTACAATTCTCCTTCCAAAAAAGTATATTCCTACTTCCTATCAGTTTCTCATTCAACAAAGATAAAGTAGATGTGTGTGTTGGAACAATTTAACCCATTAGTAATTACTAGTACTCATTGCTCAATTTGTACTTGTTTGAGTGTGACAGGAGAAAATAGATTGAAATTCCATAAATCACTGTAGCCTATCAGTGATTTCATTTTGCAAAAAAAACATATTTAATTTGCAAAATATACTATAATTAATAATTAATTTTATTTGCCATAAAGTACTCTATCTTGAGCCTATCTGTGCCAAAAGATACATTGCTGTTAATTTGAGCTATAGTTTAGTCTTGTATTTTCGTGCAAATATCCCTGACTAAATTGTGACTATGTCAATTTTCTGTTGCCAATGTAGGGAAAGATGGTTTTGTTTGCAAAGAAAAAATGATGCCATTTGGAGCACTAATCGCTGCAAGCGAACAATCTGATTTTGTTTCAGTTGACTATATTTGTTTCACTTTGAATGTTTGAGTAAATGTTATATCCTCTTTATTTCTGATAGGTGAGAGGCTTCTAAGCTTCTTGTGTATTGTGCTACTGCTTAGAAGGCGACAGACTTGACAGAAGTTTTCCAGTTAGCTGAGGCAGTATTTAAATTTCCAGGTCATGCCTCTGATAAATTCAATGATATATTTCTTTGTGACCTGAATACTTATTCCCCTATTGTTCTAGGTTGAACCTACTAGAACTATGGAACAGTGTATTTCTATGATTCTATCTATTCATCAATTATCAAACTATTAAAGTAATGTGCTTCAATTCCTTACCCCCTTTAAATTGCTCCATTAGTATTGATTATTTTTGGAATGTTGTTTCTACAGCATTTTTCATCAGAACAAATGTGTGGGTAGCCTTCTTAATGGATCTTTCTGTGCACATACAGAAAACGGGTGAAATAGTCTGAGTGTCCGCTTTATGGACCACCACCTAGTATGTCATTTTTTGTTTTGGGGAATGGGTACTCTATATGCTATAATGCCTATCTATGTTGTCATTGGTACAAATTCAAATGATTCATTTGCATTTAATTTTTACTCTGACCTTTAGATGTTAGAGAAGGAAATGAATCATTCGTAGTTTATATGAAGAAACTTTGATGCATTCAGTACAACCCATGCGTTTATAATTTATGTTCTCATTTGCTAATGAATTATATAAATATAAATGGTTCATTTCCTTTTTGACATTATAAATGCTTACATATTCAACATCGTGGGATCTACTAAAGCATTCTTCATATAAATATAAAAAACATTATTTTGCAATGCTGTCATCGGATAACTAGAAATCAAAATGGGCCTTGTTTTAAAAACAATATTCCTATTATGGAAGTTTCTTATGTTATTTACAAGTCCTCTGTCTGAGTTTTGCAGCTATCCATTATCCTTCCTGGAGGATCTCACAAACTTCTGAATTGTATTGGATCTGAACTATTCATATCGAAGGTTGGTACATCTGGAAGAGTGCCTAGAGCAGCTGGCAAAGTCTCCATGGGTGGAGCTGCTAGTCTGGGGTTCAAACCCTGGCTCCCCACCCTGTCCTCCAGGAAGGCCTGCCTGCATTCGACAGACCTCAGCAGTATAAAAAGTGGAGACGTACTCTAGGTATAGTAACAAGGAAAACACACCTTGCAGCATCTAGTTTCCAATAATCTACTTGTACAATCTCGTGCAGATAATTATCATGTTTACATCAATGGTAAACAAGCATGTTTACATCAATTGTAAACAGAAACACTGCCTTGACCTCTGATTTCTTCACTGTCTTAATCATGAAACAGGCATCTTCTTGGTTAAGGTAAAAGATGCCCCCTGCAGCGCGACGGACGCCAACGGCTTGAGCAAATCACTGCTGGTGGTGATCGGCGTCGACCATCTCCATGAATTGGCCGATCTCAAGCGGCGTCCTTCTTTGGACACCGCTTCACTTACTCCTGTACATAGAGCACTTAGACCAGCACAGCGAAGGCCGAGAAGAATCCAAACCGGATGTACGACAGGCGGTTGAGCGAGCCGAGCATGAAGACGTTGAGAAAGAATTTCCTGTAATGCTCAACTTAGGCAAGGCCGAGAAGAATCTGAACCGGACGAACGACAGGCGATCAAGCGAGCCAAGCAGGAAGACGTTGAGGAAGAATTGCCCTAATGCTTAAATTAGGGAATTCTTGTTGCCAATAGTAAGTAAACTATAAGAATAATACAATAATATATTAATATCATGCAAAGTATGATTGCATTTGCATTCGGTTTTGTCATGACAACCATCATATTGCCAATTTAGGGTGTATGTAAGCACAAACTTTGCTGGTGTTTCAATGGAAACATAATAATTTACAGAGGAGCATGAGAAAGGTTCCCACATATAAACAGGGCCTTGGAAGAAAGATGGATACAACAAAATTGCAATGTTGCACATGCAAAATCTTTTCATACCCAAACCATGAAGATACTGTCAAACCTAGAGTCATGCCTTCATAAGTTAGTCCATATAAATCTCCCCTGAGAGGACTTCAATATTGAGACTATTTGCAGACATACATTTATCAGGTGACATCACATCACAGTTTAGTTTCAAAATGCAAGTAGCCAGCTAAGTCGCTATATTCAATTGAATATCCTCTTACTCTTCAAGTAAATACTGAGAATATCCTGCCAGTAAGTACGGTTCACTTGTTGATGTAAAGTTATTCAAGAACATCTCATCAACCAAATATTACTCTTGTTTTTGGCAGAAAGGAAAAGAAAATAATAAAGAGATGAGGAAGAAAGTGGACGAACTGGAAGGCAAACATCTGTCCACGTGTTGAGAGAGCAGAATTGAAAAAAAGCTCATGGACTCAGAAACAACCACCACATATCTAACCAACACCCAGAAAGAATTGGAAGCAGCTCTTGTAGAGGAAGAGAGCCATACCAACGAAATGAGAGAATGCAGCTGCTTCTTTGCTTCAAACCCAGAACAGACGACAACTATAAAGGAACTCCTGCAATTCAGAGAAGCAGAGCCTGAGCTTGACAATCCGAAAATTCCAGTGATTCCATTCCTGCTACTGCAGAAGATAATTCCAACGATACTATCAGAGAGCAGCCACAATGATGAGAGCATTGTAGTGGGAGCAAACACCGAAATGCAAGTTCTGAAACCATGGTAGACAAATCTGAAAACTCCAATGATTTCATGCCTGCTCCAGCAGAAGAAGAAATTTCAAGCAACACTAATTCATCAGATAGCAGCCACCACGATCAGAGCATTTTAGTGGAAGCAAAAAACGATCAGAGCATTGTAGTGGAAGCAAAAAGCAATAATGCAACTTCTGAGTTCGTGGTACTTGACAAATCTGAAATCACCAATGGTTCTGTACCTCTTACAGCAGAAGAGCAAAATGCCTACAACACCACTGCATGGGAGAGCAACCAACAAGATAACAGTTACTCACAAGAACAGTTCTTAATGTTAACCAACATAGAAGATGGCCAGCTTCAAGAGAAGAATGGTGATGCCAATGAGCAATCAGATGATTCTCCAGAGGGAATCCATTCAAATAGATCTGAGCTTCAGCAGGGGAACCAAAAACTAATGGACAACCAGGAAGCCAGCAAAGAAGAATCGGATGGCACAAGACAGGTGGAGCACCCTGAAGGCGAGGCCAGCAACCATAGCAGAGAAAGTAAAGTGCTGGAGAAGGAAAAATGAGAAAGAAATAAATTCTGATGGCACGAGCTCAGAAGACAGCTTGAGAACAAAACGCAAGAATTGGAGCTTGTTGTCGACCCCACAGACGTAAACCCCAGCACATCCACAAATAATGAGAGAAGAGAAACAAACAAGGGAAGTAGAGAAGATCCGTAGATGCCGCGGCAAACCCATGAACTTTGGATTGGAAAAGGCGTACTCCGAAAAGTAGAGAAGAAAGAGAATAACTTTTTTCTTAATATAATAAAGTGTATCTCTCTTGTTTTCGAGAGTAACATATATATGCAGCTAAATTTGTCATTTTGTAGCTGATGGCAGCACAAGTAACAATAATTTTCATATTATATTATATAATAAATGTATTCATTCTGTGTTTTGTATTACTAGTAAATATGCACGTGCGCCACGCACGTGTTTATCAGAATCATCTTTACAAGATAAATATTACACTAATCATTATCCTCAATGATTTTGGACTCCATGAATATGTATTCGATCTTATCTTAGTCCGACGGGTGAGCTAGGCCGTAGGGGTCGAACTGCTTATTTACCACCGCCATCTTCACGATGAGGACATCGTCCACGATAATCTAAAGAATCGTTGAATCCTTTCATCGACAACCATGGCACAGCAGTGGTTTTCACATAGACAATCACCTTGTCCGGCACCAGCAGTAATCGGCTCACCTAGTAAGCATGCGCCCACTCGTAATCGCGCGCTCTCGTGTACGTTCGTGGGAACAAGCAATACAGCGCGAGCCGGACGTGATACATGTATATATATACTTAAGCACGGACATAGGAGAATCAAGCAATCGGACGTCCGACAAAATCAACATCCATCGGACGTCCTCTGCTCCCTGCGCCCCCTACATGACGGATCGGCCCCTGCCCCCTCTCCTGTCGCTCCCGCTCCTTCCCCCAATGTCGCTGGCCTCCGCCCAACACCAGCTCGCTCCATAGCTTGTCCAAACAGTTTGCAAAAAAAGAAGTTTGCTACAATTAATAGATTTGATGTTTCTTGTAAAAAACACAAAAATTGCCACTTGCAACAACTAAAAAGTGGCTGTAACAACTAAAAAATGAGTATTGCAACATCAAGATCAAACAACTAAAAAATCATCAGTTTCAACAACTAAAAAACCGTCACTGTCACAACTCAAAAACAATAATTTCAACAACTCAAATCACAAGTTGAAACAACTTAAAAATCGACTACTGCAACAAATCGAAAAATCGACAGTTGTAAACATCCAAAAACGCAAGTTGCAACAATTTTAAAATGACTATTGCAACAACTTAAAATCAACTACTGCAACAACTCAAAACATTGAAAAGGAGCATATATGCAACAACATCAAAATATGCTACTGCAATAATGGAAAAAACCTATTGCAATATCGAAAGAACATCTAATGCAACACCAAAAATTTGACATCTAATGCAACACCGAAAATTTGAACTGCAAAACATCGGAAAAAATCCTACAAACTACTACAACATCTTGAGAACTTCGACAATTGCAACATAAAAAACACAAAAAAAAAACTACTACTGCAAATAGGTTGAAGAAGCTCAAACATTTTAGAACATATTATTACAACACCACAGATCAACAATTGCAAACATGTTACACCAACATACCTCTTAAAGCTTCTGAAACAATTAAAAAAGACACAAATGAATAGGGGAGGGGAAATCTTGGCGCAGTGAGCACCAACAGCACGTGCGCGCGAGCACCAGCACCAGCCTTGGCTCAATGACGATGGTGGGGATGGGGTGGGGAGCTCCATGGCCACCGAGGTGAGAGAGGGCGCCATGACAGGGTAGGGAGTCGTCGACTCCCCGGCAACATCACCGGTGAACTCCATGGATCTCTCCACCGGATGTGCATGTGTACGTTGGGGGCTTCCGATGGATGAGGACTGCGCTGCTGAGGTGGAGGAAGGAGCTGCTAGGCTGGGGGAGAGGACGTGTCGTGGTTGGTGAGGGCACCGCTCGTCGTGGTGAGCTGGTGAGGGAGGGCAGAAGCACGGAATGGATAAGAATGGGGAGGAGAAAGTGAAGGGATAAGAACTATTTTGCTTTTCTTATCCAACCAGCGCAGTAAAAAAAGGGAGGCCGAGTGGGCTGGTCCGCCGGCTGGCTGTTGGGCCGGTGCTGCGGCCCGCTAAACACACCGTTCGATTGATTGGACGCTCTAATGACAGCGTTTTCGGACATATTATCCCGGAAGCCTTATCCATGTACATACGACCGTCCGCTTAAATAAAGCTACAGATGCTTGAGAGGAGTCATGTCACGGTCCCAACCCGGGCCGGACTCTACGCCGGAGAAAGCGGGGCGACTTGGGCCTAGACGGGAGCCCTGGCCGTCGCTCGCGCCGCACATGATGGGCCTAGGAGGCCCTGGGCCGCGCGCACACAAGGAGGGAGGGCACCACGCACCTCTCTACCGCCGCCGGCCCTTCGTCATCAACAGTTTCCATATGGGTCCCGATCTCAATAGGAAAGAATCGGTTAGAATAAATAGAAAGATTGAATTGTTAAAGTAGGAAAGGAGAATCCAATCCTATAAGGATCTCCTAGTTTGCTTAAGGGTCAAGTCTTCCTGAGACTATAAGTACCAGGGGATTGTAATCAAAACAATCAAGCAAGGAATTGAGCGAAATCTCTTATCTCTTCTCCCTGCTTAATGCCGCCGCTCCCTAAACCCTAGTGCCGCCGCCCCTGTGCCACCCACGCCGCCTCCACCGCCCACGCCGTCATCTACGCCGTGGTCAAAGGTCCCCCGACCTTGGACCTTGATAGATTGCTTAATATAAACTTGATTG
>JAKNSH010065491.1:0-13821 GCA_027790015.1 Cymbopogon flexuosus
TTATTTATAAGAATGCCATATCACTAATATACAAAACATGTGACCTTGGTTTACTCTACCTCATTTAATTGTGGTCTTATTTGAGTATTCATGGTGATGTCATTCTTTGATATTGTCGTTTGTGGTTAGCCCGCAACCATGAAGTGAAGTTGAAGTATCATTGGTATATTCATATCATTGTAACATGCCAAGTGCATTGCACCATTCATTGGCATTGGAAGTTATGTCTTGACCTATGGTCATGACTGTACCAGTACGCATCATGGGATGCAGCTCCACACCTTGTTGGGTGTGCAGGCAGGAGACATTTGCATTGCATTCATATGCATTCACGAGAAGTATATTACTAAAGGGATTTGTCTATTATTATGAAGCTCTCTATTTCTTGGCTATGTTCCAAATTGGAAGTCTATTATTTATTTTGATATCATGTCAAATGGAAACACCATATTAAATTGATGTTTAATTCAACTTGTGGTTTAAATAGCTTGTCAAAACAAGTTCACTTGCTGAGATGTTTCATCTCACCCTTGCTTTACTCAATCCAGGTACTTGATGCCTGCTTGGAAGGGAAGGGGATTAGCTGCACGTCACACACTTCTTCTTTTAAAGACTTCAAGTTTAATAATTAATAATTTAGTTATTTCTATGAGACTTGGAAGTAAATGTTTAAAGAGTGGTTATTAGACTTTTCATTGGAGTACCTCATATTTGGGTTAGGATGTTCATTAATGCTAATTTGGTTCCTTTGGTTATATATGTCTTGCTTCCGCGTTGTTTTTATATACAAAGGAAATGCTGTAAAAATCATTATTGGCCTTGTGCGGCTATTGTTGGTGGTATTTAGTGGCATCCTGGGTGTCTCTAAAATTTTGGGGTGTTACAGCCTTCTTTTATAGGACGAAGAAGAGTTGCGGGTTCTTTTGAGTCCTAAACTAAGAGTTCCGTACTCCACTCGTTACAATCCTCCTAGAACTCGTACCGACTAACCCTTGCCTTACTAGGCGTTGCCGGGTTGTGGGACCGTCAGGGCCCACAACCCTGCAAGCCAACTCCGTGGGGTACCCGTGGTATCCCCTGTCGACAGCTGGGCACAATGAGGGGGTCGACCGACCCCCCATGGCAGGTGGGCCCAGCCAGGGTCTTCTGGAAGATTGCTCATGACGGTGGAGTGGAGCTGAGCTTCGGGGCCCACCAAGTGGAGGTTGGCTGACCCCCTTTATGTTAGGTGGGACCATGGGTGAGTGTCCCCACATGTCATAGAGTCTATTCCAGGTGTTGGTTATCTTCGTGTCACATCGGTTCCTTCGTTGTGGGCCCATGGATCCATGTGACTTAATCTTTTACCATTAAGAGAAAATGCACTTGTGATCCAAGGGTGGCACTTGCTTAGGACTGTGTTGGGAGGATCCTGGTGTCTGGTAGTGGTTGGGAAGGCCCCACAAGGGGGTCGGCCGACCCCCTTTGGTGGAAATAAAGGTTCATCTTCTACAGGTAGCTTCTCCATGCAATTGTAAGCACAATGGTGGTGCTGGGCCCACCAGGGTGCGGTCGGCCGACCCCATCATTGTGCTCATCTTTTGCACATTATCTCCAGAAGCTATGATATTAATGAATGTGAAGTTGGTTTCTCAATTGGCCATACTTGGTTGGTTGTCCAACCTTTATATGGAGCTTCCGGACACTGAAAAGTACCTGTTCTGAGTGCCTGCATCCAAATAATGACAAGTACATGTGGAAACAAGTTATTTGTACCTAAGTCACTATGTGTTTGGTGGTTTCCTTCCAGAAAGAATGTCTTGTTGACGGTTTTAATGGGGTAAAAATCTGGTATAACTGCCGTCAACAACCCTCTCACTAGAACATCCACCACAAGGGTGGACAACGAACCCACAAACAAGTGCAGCAAAGAATAAGTACCAAAAGACTTATTACTAAAAGAATCGCAAACGCTCACTTAATGGGACAAACCCGATGTAGTGCAGCATAGGCGTTCGTCGAAGTACAAGGTTGGGAAGACACCGACAACTCCAGCACTTCCCCTGCTCTTGCCTCATATCTCTCCACTACCAAACTCTATTAGCTAGATAGGGCCTAAGCCTTATGGGAGTGGCTCTTGCTCAAGCGTAGTGGCTCTTTTCCTTGGAATGGTTGATGGAATGAGAGGGGGAGGACCCCTCTATTTATAGGTGGGAGAAGGGGCATCATTCTTGGAATATTCCCTCTATAAAATCCCCAAACTTACCTCCCATCATCCTATGGCATTGATTTCACCGCCATTCCCCACTGTCCTTGGCCTTGGGCTATCGACATGGGCCATCAGGCTAAAGCTCGGCCACAGCGGAGCCAGGGCTGGTGCGGCCATTCCTTGAGCGCGTCCACGCCCAGGCTAGGCCCCCTTGGCCCCATCTTTTACCACAAACTTGTAGCCCTTTTAACTAGCTTTCCAACGCTTGGTAAATGGCCCAAAACAGACTCTAGATGAGAAAATTATGACCATTTTACTTGGGCCTGCTCCTAAAGTCCGAGATGGACTTGAGCTCCATTGGCCCGTGAGATCGATTCGTGGATTTTGGCCTTCTTTATCTTGTTTTGATTTGGGCCAGAGTTGGGTTAGTTATTTCTTCTATATTTCATTACTTTTAGTCCCACTTTAGTTGTATTTTTGTATAAGCCTGCAAAACAAGTGAAACACCAAAACTTGTGGAAACCATTAGCATAAAGCCCTATTCACTTAGTTTGGTGTCGATTTTATATTCTTATTGGCGGTATAAAATATGTGTTATGGACCGCCAACATCTGCGTGTCAGCAAATGCACATAGAAAGTAACTGCTATTATACAGGCACTCCAAGGAGGTGCCAACATAGGTAGTGTCTAGTGCAATGGTGAAGGCTTTGTTTTCCATGTGCTAGGTCCCAGGTTCGAAACCCCGTCTACATTGCCCTTTTTTGAAAATTAAAATTCAGCGGCAACCTGTTCCGCACGGACGAGTGATAGAGGGTCCCACACAACTGGCACACAGGTCCCACACGTCGGATCGGATGGACATGTTGTTCCCCTAGCAACTGACACGTAGGTCCCACGGGTCGGTCAGGAATGGTGGTCCCACGTGAACATGACAGATTGTGAGTTGGGTCACATATAACTGACATGTTGGTCCCACACGTCGGACGGAGAAGCTCGTGGTCCCACATGTCGGATGGGGAGTAGGGGTCCCATACAGCTGTCACGCAAGGTAGCAACTCTGCAACTGACACGTAGGTCCCACATGTCAGTTGGTGAATGGTGGTCCCACATGAACAAGACGGATTGTAAGTAGAGGGTCTCATGTAACTAACATGCTGGTCCCACATGTCAGACGAAGAAGCATGTGGTCCCCGCATAAACATTTCGGATGGTAGATCCACTCCACCTGTCAGAACGTGAAAAGTGACAAGCGGGTCCCATACAACTAACACGCAGGTTCCAGATGTTAGTGTGAGAAGTCGGTCCCACATGGCGGGCGTCCCATCTAACTTACACGCATGACCCATAGGTCCGACGAACGTTCGGTACAGATGAGTAACGACGGGTCCTATGCAACAGACATGCGGGATCCACACGTCCGACAATCATTCAGTACAGATCAGTAACGGTGGGTCCTATACAACTAACACGCAGGGTCCACATAATAGCTCCCACGTGGTAACAGCAGATGGAGGTACGAGCGAAGGCGGCGGCTCCCATGGGCAAATGGCGCATGGAGAACAGACGATGTGGGGATCCATGACGAAGGATAGATGATCACAATTCGTTAGTATTCGTCGTAGAAGTTTAGAAAGGCCAGCGATGAACTCTGATTCGTCACTGCGCGAACCAAATCATCACAGACATTCAATGAACAATGTCAGGATGAGTTCTATGATGAAACCAAGGTGTGTTTCGTGACGATTCCCATGACAATTTTTTCGCCAAGGAAATGTAAATCGCCAACGAGTTGTATGACCAAACTAAAAAACATCATGGAAGTTCCTCTTCAATGACCATAATGAAATCATCATGGGAAATTTTGTCATAGAAGAGCAAATCACTACTAGTGAGAGCTCGCCTGCGCCACTCGTATCCTGTAGCGCGGCTTGGCGGAGGTCGTCGTGCCCAGCTCGAGGTGCACGGCACGCAGCGACCGGGACCGAGCTCGCTCCGTGACCCACATCGAGGCAGAGCTGCACTGCGCGCGCACCAAGATCAGGTTCCACATGTGCCCGCACAGGATCTATGTTCGTCGTCGAGTCGAGAAGACAGATTCCTACAGCGTTGCTTGAGCTGACGATTGGGCCTCGGAGCACGGGCCTTGCCGTTGCCTCACGAGACGACGGGGCAGCCGTCTCCAAGCCAAACGGAGGTGCTTTTAGCAAGATAAAAACACAGAGACGAGGCAAGAGATGGGCGTTGTACGTGCCCTTAGGATCACCAGTGCTGGGACCGTAATTTTTGGATCTCCAAACCATGGTCCATTACTTTGGGAAGCAATGCCTTAAGAAAGTAGTGACCTTGGGAATGTTTGGTTCCCCGACTTATTTCTATCATGGCTAGAATCTAAGTCTGGTTAGTCCAAGCCTGGCTCTAGCAAGCCAATCGAGATTGTTTAGTTTACCAAAGCCCCTCTTGACTAGATTTTGTTTGGTTGTTTGGATAGGTTGGATACAGTTACCTTATACTTGTGAAGGTGAGTTTTATCTCTCTCTCACTTCTCCCTCACTCGTGCACCTTGCGCTTCTTCAAGCTCCAGTCGACTCGCTTCAAGCTACTACAAGAAGCAAGGCGTCGCACAGCCAAAGGCACATCAAAAAATCTCTCTGCATCACGAAATCGCTCGCTCTTTTTCTTCAAGTTGGAGCGGGGGCAACACGAAAGGCTGAGCAAATTACGCGGGCGAGCAGGAGGCCGACATTTGCGGACAGCGGATAGAGGCATGGCGGCGGCACGCGGGACTGAGTAGCACTGCGGCACGCGGGAGCAGGACCGAGCAACACGGCGGCATGCGGGGCTGAGCAGCACGGCTGGTTGCAGTCGCAGTCGCGGGACCTGCCATCCGGCGAGCAGCGCTGCTCCGATGGCGAACACAGGTACGATCGCGTGGGCTCTGGGCGGACGCAGGATACCCATGGTTGACTACGTGAGGTCTAACCCCTTCCGGTTGCTCTCCCACATCCTCGGCGGCGTGCGCGAGGTCCGACTCCTTCCCTTCCAGCCACATGAGGTTGCAGGTTCTCTACTAGGGAGGGCCGCCGGAGATGCCGCGGGGAGGGCCGCCGGAGATGGCGCTATTGGCGCGTTTGCAGTGGAGCCGAGGCGAGTAGAGGAGCATATGGCGACTTTCCGAGCAGTGATGTGAACTCCGAAGGTGAAGCGAGTGCACGCCGAGTGCTGGCCAAGCCAGGCCCAGGGAAAACGGACCACTCGTCCGTTCTTTTGGATGCGTATGTGTAACAACCCAGGTTTTTGGAGAAACCAAAAATACGAGCTTTTTAAAAATTTTCTTGCAATGTGTGAAACATGTAGTCGCTAAGTCAAACTAAGAACAATTTATAAATAAATTGTTGCATGCATATAGAATTTCTTGTAAGAGTTGCCAGAGTTCTAGAGTCAAATTGAGTTTTGTGTCGGAGTGCACAAATCCATAGCATTTCCTTTTTAGTTCCCTATGTCGTAAATAAATCCCCTCCCTATATATATTTCCCTCGTCCCTTGATCCAATTCATGAAACTCATTTTGAATTCTAAATCCCTATTTGAATCCCTCTAAAATTTCCTTCACGTACATCTCCATTTATTCATGGAAGGGAATATTCTTTTCTTTTTTTTCCCCACGTCCAATTCATGAAAAGGAAATCCTTTTTCCTTCTTCATTTCCGTAGCCCAGCCTGGCCCTAACGATTGGCCTTCCTCACCACTTCGGCCTGCACGCAGCAGTAGCAAGGCCCAGCGTGGCCTCCTCTTGGCAGCCCAGCAGCACGCAGGTGCCCTTGCTGCCTCACGTGCACATCACGAGCACGGGAAGCCGCTGTCGCTCGCGTACACTTCACGCAATGGAGCCGTGCCATCAACCGGACCCAGCCGTCAGCCCCAAACGCACAGCTCCGTTTCCTTTCCGTCACGAACCGCCTCCGTCCTTCTCTGCTTTTCACTCGCCTCCGCTATTTTCCGTCAGCGGCAGTCAATCTCCCGGAAGACGCCCACCTGCCCAAACCACGGATGGCGGCGGCGTGTCCGTATGCACGCGCCCCGACGATCGTCGGACGCTCCCTACCCTCGCGGACCCTAGCCTCGCGGCTACAAATACCCCCAGCCGCTGCAGGAATGCATCGCCACTATCTAGTGTGCGCGCTTAGCTTAACGCAAGGCCAGCATTCGTTGAGCGGGGATATTCTGTTTCATGCATGCCGGCTTTTGGCAGTGGTGGGGACCACCCGGTCAATGGTGGAGCTGCCTGGTGACGGGAATCGCCTGGGAAATCTACCTCGCTCTGTACGGTTTTTCCAGGCAGACATTTTTAGCCTCGCTCTGTACAGTACTGGTGACGGGAAGCTGCCTTCGTACTTTTCAGTCTGCGTAACCTTTCTTTCTTATTCTTCTCTGAATTTTTTTTCCCTAAACGTACTGTGTACATCCTTTACCATATTCCGAAGTCAATTTCATTATTATTTTTCTTCACACGTCAGACATGTTTAATTACCAGTATAGTTATCCCATATCTTTTTTAAGCGTTATGATATAATGATTTTTTAACTATTATGTATTTATAACTTTTTTGATTTCTGTTCTGTCGAATCAATATTTTAATTAACTGCAAAATATCAATTTTGGGTTTTGTTTATATTAATCAGTGTCTTGCAGTTCTACTACACATTAACTTTTTAAGCTGAAAGGTACTACTTGGTCAGGAGTGCACTATCTATTATCCGTATGAACTTTGAAGTTTACGTGGGACTTTTGTTTTTGTCACTGTACTTATTGCGTATTTAGTTTTTTTTCAGTATTTCTCAGTTCGTTCCGCTTAGGTCCTTTCGTTCTTAATCTCTTTTCTTTTCATTCCCATTTTCTTCTATCTTATACTACTCCATTATTATTTCTATATATTACAGGTACTTCAATGCTTTTATTATTCAATCACTTTCACTGACATACAAATAAAATGATTTGTAGCTAAGTAAGCTATATTATTTCCAAACACTCGTACCTTTTCTACAAGCTTTACTAGCTTGTCCACACGAGTCAATGTGTCGTAGTACATATCCTATCAAGGTACACTTAGACCAGTCTCAATGGGGGATTTCATCACACGGTTTCTAACACATTTATTTTTTTGGAAACAGTGCATAAGAGTTTCATGGGGATGAAACTCTCTCTGCTCCTATGAAACTTTTATCACCTCTCTCTTCATTAATACAGTACCACATCAGCATATTTAATGTCATGAAACTCTGATAAAACCTTCACTGAGACTGGCCTTATGCTAGCAACTAAACGTTGTCACACTTATTAGACATTTAATATGAAGTAATTATAATTGTTACCAATAATAACACATAAATGACTAAATTGTTATCATCTAATAGAGACACTAATTAAACAATTCAGCTGCCTTATAAAAATCCATTTTCATGGTACATGGATCAGGATATTTTCCTTGGAAATTTTGGAGGTGAGCTTCAAATTATTCGATGCAAAGTTTGAGATTATAATGCAAGTACACCAATTTGTGCAATCTGTCAGAGCCTAAATGTTCTTTTGTGTATGGACCAAAGCAAATGTCGTCTGGTTTCTTTCACACCCACTTGATGATGTGCATTTGCGAGACAATGCGTCATGCAATCCTTTGTAATTCAGGACACTCCCCTGCATAAGAACCATTTGATAAGAACCAGTCAAGTGCAATCAATTTCTAAAAAGTTACTTGCAGCAGCTTACAGAGGACATGATCAGTATCAGGCAATTTATTTCAGAGATGTTAGGTGCAGATTGATAAGAGTAACAAGAGATCAATACATGCGTTGATTTTTCTATTTAGTGTTGATTACCGAATTTCTGGACCTCGAAGTAACCCTCTCAGAGCTAGGCAGCGGACAGCATGTAACTATTGAAGGTTAACACATTCATTAATTTTCCTTATATGTTGTGTTAAAAGTCGTTAGTCACATGAAAAAGGAAAGATAGCAGCAGCTGACTTCCCTACTTGTATAAAGGGTCCCTCCCCTATTGAATCCTGAATTGTTTTCTTATTTTGTATTACAAATTTGAACTCCCAAATAAATGTTAGTAATATAAAGTACCTTAAAATTCAATAGAATATATGTACATAACATGGGTAGATAAATTTTCAGGTACAATGCTACTCTGGAATAGTTTCGTAAAAAAATGTAACTCTGGAATAGTTTCGTAAAAAAATGATACTCTGGAGTGGGTTACAGTGCTATGGCCTTAACATTGTCAGCATGCAAGCAACCATATGTCGATGTTATTAATAAGACCATATAAGGGGCCTTGTGACATGTAGAACTGCTATCGGTAGTAATGCATAGTACAGGACTCATATATGCAAAACTGGCTACATTCTAGAATGCAGAAAAATAGGCAAATAAGCATCTTTACTTTTCAGCAATAGCAGGTAGAATGAAAATCTTTTCAAGGCAAGCAAGAAAATAGGTAGAAGAGCCATACCCTGAAAAAATGTCATGTGTAGTAGCTCAAGAGCTACTATTGAACCCAGCAGAGCTCCTACATGCAAGGAAAGACAGAAATTGGACAGCCTCTGCTGGAACCAAATGTTTCATACCTGCACAAAAAATGAAATGTTTGTAGACCAGAATAGAGATCTTAGTGAAGCTGACAGCCAAACTGAAAATGGTCAAGTATTATAGAGCATATGAAACCAAACCATTTCTTCAGTAATCCAGTCCTATATTTATTTCATTAACTTGCATTAACCAAATTAGCACTATTTAAGAGGAAAAGTAATAAATACATAAGAATGCAAGACCTTATTTGAACGTAATAAAGGGTACCTTACTATTTAAGAGGGACAGTAATAAATAAATTTGAACATGTAAGAATACAAGAACGTATTTCCATTTGTGTACCTTAACAAGATATGATTAGCACTATTCTACAGTAAAAAATAAGTAAAAGTGCAGATCTGCATTCCTAAAACCACCTCTGAATGTACTAGTTTACATGCGTAGACATTACCGGTTACTACAAATAAAAACTATCGAAAGTTCAATCATATATCAATGCATTCATTCAATAAAAAAAACAAAGTATAAAAATAGTAGCACCCCAAAATGACAGCAACCTAATAACTCCTTCTTTGACATGTTTTCAATACCTGAGCCAGTTGCTTTGTGTCTGCTAGGCATCAGGAAATTTCAATTTATGAGAGCACTGTAAATTAAAAGAATTACACATTACTTCTGTCAGCATTAAATCGAAAGGAATCAATCTGAAAACATACTTTTTTGATAATCCAATTTGCTACGTACCTACACATACTTTTTGGTACATCCAAATTATAAGTCGCTATGAATTTTTATGGTACATCCAATTTGCTATGTATTTACACATACTTTTGGTACATCCAAACTATAAGTCGCTATAGATTTTTATGGTACATCCAATTTGCTATGTACCTACATGTACCTTTTGGTACATCCAATTTATTATGTACCTAGAACAAATTTTACTAACCCTGTCTAGAATGAAGATCTGTATTTAAACCAAAGACTGTAATATAGAATAAAAGGATGACCATAAAAGAGTAGGATCTTAAGAAAAATACTAAGGAAAAAATAGTTGCAGCACCAAGACAAAAGAAAAGAATTTTACTGAACGAATAAAACCTAGAAGAAAAATATTGATATACATTAAGAATTAGAAAACAAAAAGGAACAGAGAAACAATGACAAGGCGGATGAAAAGCACATGCTAGCAAGTAAAAATTAGAATTTTATAGTAAGATGCACAACAATTTCCGTTACTATGGAAACTGAATTTAAGAAAATGTACTTCATGTTGTAAATGTTTTTAAGATCTGCACTATATGCAATGAGATCAAGTTTTTTAGATGCAAGGAAACTACTAGCATATGAGATGAACTTAAAAAATTGACAGGTACTTTTCCAATGTTCTCAGCTTTTTTGAATTGTGAAGTGTTAAGAATAGATCAAGCTTTTGCGCCCAAATACATATATGTACAGAAGGGCTTGACACTAACAAAGCTGCCATATAAAATATATCACAACGAAATTAGCAAAAATGGAATAAACAAAAGGAATTAGCAAGACCAGCAGCATTTTGAAAAGAACTAAGACCAAGTAATGCATGCACAAAAAATGCATGCACAGGGTATTTACAATTTATATAAGACAACAAAATTGCAAGATGGAAGCTTATTGTGAATAATCACAATATATACACATATGAAAATGGATGATTAAAATAAAGGATACAAGGGAGCTGAATTTCATTCTGAATAGTAAAAAACAGGGAGTATCATCTAATTAAATTGTTAGCAATAAATTATTTGGACAACGAACTAAAGGAACAACTGTGGCTTCAATTATTAAGTAATGGTTTAGTCATTTGAGCTATTATACTGACACAGGAGTATACACAAGCAGAAACATTTTGTAAAACATTCGAATCCACATAGTAATGAATAATAAGAGGGACAATATTACTAGTTGAATCATTTAAGAACTAATTAAATAGATAAGCGGCCAAATAAAATAATGTTAATTTAGTAATTCAATGCATAACTCTACGGAGGCATTACCTCCACAGATGCAACGAATACAACCATCCACTGTGGAAAATTATGTAACCTAATTCCTGCAAAAAAGATTATTGTAGCTTCAACCTCAACGAATCAAAGTTGCACAAAATACTTCTAGTAGATACAACAAGAAATGAAACAGTCCAAATAATTACGCCATCCAAATTTCAAAAATAAAACAAAAAATTGCCAGAATATAATTGGAGTTACTTGATAGTAGCATATGTCAATACGAGGTCTCTCATGGAAAATATAACAAATCTAATACATAATATAAAATAATCATCTGGTAACAGTAGCATTGATGTTTATATATAGAAATCCTTAGCAACTGGAACAATTTGTACAAAGACCTAACTGTAATTTATACAAGTTACCATTCATCATCAATTGAGTAGTACCCTTTTTTTCTAAAAAAAATACAAAACTCTGGTTAACATCTGTTTAGCATTATAATTATTTAAACTATGTTAGGCAAATGCTATAGTCCAGATTATAAGAAAAATCAATGTGCATTACCCCAGAAAATCAATAAGTACAAGTGCAGTCAACGACTCCTAGTTAAGCATGAGGTAGGAACTTTAGATGTACTAATTCTACATAGACAAACTTATTATTTCACTATGGACATGCTCAAACAATTCACGTTATCAGAAATCTGGTTCTAAATAGAATTGTTAACTTATTGGGGCAGAGATTAGTGATATTTGCAATATAAACTCCCCAATTTTATTTCAAGGTAACTGCATTGTAGAAAATCCAAATTTTGCACAGTCAGTATCAATTGCATAGAAGTCACATGTATTACCAGTTTAAAGCAGAAAAATTTAATGATCCATATTACACAACAAATAAATATTTTAAGTAAACAAGAAAAAAATTAGGTGAACAAAATTGAGGAAATGGTTAAAAAAGGACAGAGCTGTCTGAAATTAACCTATCTTGTGAAAGAAAAAAAGGCTGAGATGTGTTTTTAGCAAACAAGAAACAACGCTTGGACTAGTTCATGGGGCTAGACTGCACAAGATAATAATCATATAAGAATCATACTAAACTCGTAATTAAAAAAATTCCAGATCTGAAGATGACGGAGTACATGAGGAAGCAGTAAAACACTACCGGCGCTGGAGCAAAATAAACTGCAGTGAAGAACAACGATGCATTCCAGAGAGGGATCTAAATATTTTGAAAGTAAAGGTTAAAATATCAACAAGTATATACTTAAAGACAACCCAAAAGTAAAGACAAGATGAACAAAGTGGCTGAATGAACCTTTGCATAACGGAATGGACTCCGAAAGCAAAAAAAAAGCACAAAAGGAGGGAATAGGGAATCAGATATCAACAAGAAGGAAAACCAATGGGTATGGCACGGATGAGATCTGAAGCTCCATTACAGGATGAACAAGGGACGGGCCGAGAAAATCTGTGGGTACCGTGCGGCTGGAGAAGAGCTGCCGTAGCTTAAAGGGATTTTTAGGAGGAGGGCGCAGGGCGGCGCCGGCAGAGCCACGGCGGGAGGCGGAGGCGGCGACATTGGATCTGGAAGGCTTTTTCGTCTAGGGTTTCGTTGGAGGATTTTTGAGGGAGCACGATATGAGATGCTCTGTTCTCACTGACGAAAGAAAACCGTGGACACTAAAACTGCCTGAAAAATTGCCTGGGAAGCTTTGCACGTTTTGGTGGCCAACCATTTGTGAGGCAAACGGAGAGGCACAACTAGGTTGACCAGCGGGGTCCACCAGAAATAAAAAAAGGAAAAGTGACATGCAAAGGTGCGGGCCGTCCGAATCTTGAGAAGCTAGTGGCCGTTCAGATTAGCTGAGCGTGCGCACCTGGTAGCAGAATTTTCGGTTTGCCAGCCGCTGCTCTCCTCCTGGAGATCCCCATCCGCCGCCACCGAGCCCCTCTCCTTCCCTGCCTCTTCCTGTCCTCGAGAGCGTCATGGCCGCAGCGCCCTGGAGTTGAGCCTTGACGCAGCAGCAGCAGCACCACGGCCGCGACCCGGCCGTTGTCGACGCTACGCCAAGCCGAGCCCAACCGGCAGCACGCGTTCTGCCTCCATCGATCTTTTCGGTGAGTGCCCAAGCCCCTGCTTTTATTCATGCCTTACTGCACTCCCTGTTCGGCCTTCGTGCCGCTCCCTACTGGTAGTATAGAAGCCTGTTGAGCCCAAACCAGCATGGCCACTCACACACACGCAGTGCTTCAGATGCACAAGCACACGTGCACATACACCTTGGACACACGTGTTAGGAAATTAGGCAAATTCATGTTTAATTTAATCCATAAAAATGACGTAAGCAAAATGATCATCATATCATATATGTGCTTATTTAAATTAACTATTAACTATTATCATAGCGCTAAACAACAAGATATCATCTGTATGTTTGTCTAAGCAAGGCATGAATATCATGTAGATAGTGCTGACTAGCAAGATTTTTAACAAAAACTTAATTAGACAAATAAACATTTCATACCCCGCGGCAGAGCCGGTTGCACTAGTTGACATAGTGCTTGTTGATGTAGTCGTCCCGCTCGATGCAGTGCAGTAAAGAAGAAGTGCCGATCGCACCACCACGAAGTAGACGACGAAGACGAACAGCAGCGGAGCTCCAGGAAGAAGACGATCACCACTGCAACCGCCGGGAAGGAGTGGAAGACGAGCGAGTAGTCGTGCCGCCGACGGACACTTCCCAAAAACGTGATTGCCGCCTTCACCCGAGCAGGTGAACTCACTGACGGAGACGTTCCGGAGGCCTACTCTTCCAGAGCCTATGCGCGCAAGCTCTGGAACGGGGAAAACCAAACAACAAGAACTATTGGCTGATGTTTTTTTGTGTCAAATCTCTGCCCGTGCGAGGAAGTTGGGATTATATGCTCTCACGCATGGGTAGACGAGCGGACTCAAAGAAAGCTCAGAAGGCAGAAGAGTCAATCAACATGAGAATAGGAAACTCCCGTATTCACTTTGCCATATGCCAATAACTTCCATAACCGGTACT
>JAKNSH010065706.1:0-11434 GCA_027790015.1 Cymbopogon flexuosus
GTCTAGATACATTGTATCGGCAAAACCACACCGCAACCGACCTCCAGGGCAGTAAAGGAAACGCCTCTCCAAATTTGGGCCTGAACCACCTCGGTGGTGCGCCGGCCGGCCCAGGTGCGCCGGCTGGCCCCCTCCTAGGGCCGTTCGGGACCAACTTTGGCAGGTGGGCTGTGTTGCAGGCCTGGACTACTATAGTGTCATGTTTTTGGCCAAATTCTGTTTCAAAATGTCCTTTTTCTATTTTCCTCTTGATTTGTCATGGGCCAAAATTCTTTCTTTATCCTTTTCTCTTCTTTTGATCCATTTTATTTGTATTTTAATATAATGCCCTGTAAAACAAGCAAAACACCAAAACTCATGGAAAAGATTAGTGAAAAATCCTATTACTAAGCTTTGCTGATTGTTTTCATATCAAGTTGGCAGTGAAAAGTATGCAATAAGGACCACCAACATCCGCCGTCTCCTCCGACAGTCTGGCTCCGCCGCACCGGCAGCCCGTCTCCGCCCTCTCGCTCTGCTCTCCCTATCCCTACTCCGGCTTAGCTGCTCAACCATCCCCTATTCCCCTCCCCTCCACCATCGCCACCCTGCTCCCTCGAACCCGAAGGCCAGCGACCGGGGCCAGGCAGAGGAGCAGGACGGCAGCAGCAGGAGCCATCGAGTCTGCTCAGGCTGGCTACAACTGCAACGTCAGTTGTGTCCTGCAATGTAAGTGCTCGATCTGAACTTCTGAAGAGTGAGTGGGCTTTGTGGGGATCGTTCTTTGATCTTTGATCTTTGTCAGATGTCTGGCGAGGATATGGAGCAGGAGATGAGGAATTGGGAACTGACCCATGCCGATAGTGATGGGAATTTGAAGGATGTTAATGAAGAGAAGGATGATGCTGCTACTGGAGCTCATGGTGAGGCAGAGAAGGATGGTGCTGCTACTGGTGATGCAGAGAAGGGGAAGGAGAAGGAGGTCATTGATCTAGAAGCAAAGGAAAAGAAGAGGAAGCCAATGGTTGCCATATATGGCATGTGGGACCACTTCACCAAAATCTACGACGACAAAGGTCAGTTGGTTAAGGGAAAATTCAACTATTGTGGCAATGTAATTGGAGCTCATCCAGTGTGGAATGGTATATCTGATATGCATAAACTTTTTAACACTTGCAAAAGGAATCCATATAGAGCTCATGATGATGCAAATCAGGGTGTATTGTCAGTACCTCAAGGTCAAGGCACTAGTGTAGGTACTTGGAAGTTTGATTAGGAATTGATTAGGTCTGCTTTTGCTGAAATGATCATAGAAGATGAGGAGCCTTTTGGACATGGTGAGAAACCTGGTTTTAAAAAGTTCACGTCTGTTGCATGCCCTAGGTTCAATATCCCTTCTAGAAGGACATGTACTAGGCACACGGTGCAGTTGTACTTTGAGCGCACAACTGATGGTTGGACATCAAAGCAACAAGATAACTACATGACTGTCACAGCCCACTTTATAGACAAAGATTGGGTCCTGCATAAAAAGATCATTAGTTTTTTCTTGGTCAAAGGTAAAAAGGGGGATGATATTGGAAAACATCTACACAAAGTTTTGCTTGATTGGGGGCTGGACAAAGTTATGACAGTAACAGTAGATAATGCTAGTGCAAATGATAGTGGTGTTTCTTATTTGAGATTGTTAGAAATGGTTCATCAATAATGGCTAAATTTAAGGAGATTGCACGATGGGAGAAGTGGACAACAAGGCATTCTTGAACCTTGATGTGTGCACTAGGTGGAACTCCACTTATGAAATGCTACAAGAAGCTTGCACATATGAAAAGGTGTTTGCAAGGTATCCAGATGAAGATCCATACTATATAATTGAGTTGCTAAGTGAGGTCAAGCCAGGTGTTCCTCCTCCAGGAGTTCCTGATGAGCATGATTGGGAAAATGCAAGAAAACTAGCTAAGTTTTTAGGGCATTTTGCTGCAATAACAAAACGGGTGTTAGCATCATTAAGTGTGTCTGCTCACACTTACTTTCATGAGTTAGGAGAGATCAATGAATTGGTGAAGGAATAGATGAGTAGTTCAGATTTGGTCTAGCAAGAAATGGGGTTCAGAATGAAAGAGAAGTATGACAAGTATTGGGGCAAATGGCATGAAAATTTAGAAGTGCAAAATGACAAGGGAAAGGGAAAGGGGAAGGAGAAGGAGAAGGAAAATATTAACTTACTCATATTTGTTGCTGTTGTACTTGATCCTAGATACAAGCTTTCACAATATACAGAAATGGCAATTCAAGAGATGTATGGTGATGGGGTTGGACAGAAGGTTTGGTCTGCAATTACCAAATGCTTGCAAGACCTTTTTGAAGAATATAGGACCAATAGTTTGCCAGCTGATGAGCAACCCCAACAAAGTGATTCACCCCAATCTAAGCAAAGTGGAGAGGATGGTGGAAAGCTCAGGGCAAGCTCAATAAGAAGATGAGGCTAAATAGTGGAGCAACCAGTTGTAGCAGGACTAGGGGTAGTAGGACTGAACTGGATAGGTACTTAGCTGAAGAATGTGAAGAAAATCATAAAAAGTTTGACATCCTTGCTTGGTGGAAGGGGCAGTCCAGTAGATTCCCCATCTTGTCTACATTGGCCAGATATGTGCTTGCAATTCCAATCTCCACAGTTGCTAGTGAATCGGCCTTTAGCATAGGTGGTCGTATTCTAGATGATTTTAGGAGTTCACTCACCCCATTTATGATTGAGGCTCTTGTTTGCACTCAAGATTGGCTTAGAAGAGTAACTCCCATCAACTTACTTGAGAATACTGAAGAAATTAGCAAACAACAAGAAGGTGAACATCTATTTACCATTTCCTTACTGTTTTCAACAATGACCAAAATATTTAATGTTTTCTTTGTATGTTGTTTTCTATTTTCAGAACTAATTCAAGAATTCAAGGACAAAACTATTATTGATGCCCATGCTGCCAAGTCACAAATTCAAGGAAGCAAAAGGAAGATGGTTACATCCACCAACATAAGCTCTAATCCAAGCAAATCCTCAAAGGCAAGCCAGAACAAGAAATAGGAGACAAGAAATAGGAGGGGATCTAAATAAATATTTCATAGTTATAAATTATCTTCAAAGTGCACAATCTTACTTGTTTTACTTTTAAAATCTTGTTTCAGGTGGAGGTGGAGTCGTGGAGATGGCTGTGGTCTGTGATCTGTGGAGGAGTGAAGCTATGGTCCTGTGAGATGGCTGTGGACTTGTTTTCCCATTCGTCTATGCTTGAAACTCTCATAAGTGTGTGTGTGTGTGCTGGACGTCTGAGTGCCTGTCCCCTTTATTGTTGCGTTTGATGTTTGTGGAATGTTGCTTGTTTGTCTTAGAATTTGACATATATATGTGTTACTGCTTTTATGTTGCTCATTAAATTGTCTCTGTTGGGTGCATAAAAAAGGGGTGAAATGCTGTCAAAATTTGCATTTGAATGAGCTGTTTTTTTATGTTTTAAAAATTTCGGTTTCTTTCGGTTAGAACTAAAACTGAACCGATTACCGAAACCGAAAAAACTCGATTCTGAGTTTTCTGAGGAACTGATCGGTGCCTAATCTCTCAGGTAACCAAAATAAACGGATAACCGAAGAACCGAACCGATTAGTTTCGGTTAACCGAACGCCAGAGTGAATTTTGTCCGTCTGCCGGCGATTCACCGAAGACGCAGAGACGCGCGCGCACGCCCTGACCCGCGTCACCCGCTCGTCGGCCTCTGTCACTTTCGAGCGAGCGCGTGTGTGTCCATCATCCCATGTCCCACCCTGCTCTGCTCGACCATCCTCCCACCCTGCTCTGCTCGGCGCCCCCTGCCCCACCAAGAACCCCAAGATTCGCTTGCCCGGCCGGCCCCCATGGCCAGATCGGCGCCGGGGCTGCCGCCGCAGTACTACGCGGCCGCAGGCTCCGGCTACCGCTCCTCCTCGCCCGCGGCGTCCTGCGTCGTGGCGGTCCTCTTCCTCCTCCTAGCCGCCGGCGGCGCGGCGGCGGCGCTGTTCGTGCTCTACCGCCCGCGCGAGCCGGCCATCGCCGTGACGGCCGTGCAGCTGCCCGCCTTCGCCGTGGCCAACGGCACCGTGGCCTTCACCTTCCAGCAGTTGGCCTCCGTGCGCAACCCCAACCGGTCTCCGCTCGCGCACTACGACAGCTCCCTCCACGTCGCCTACGCCGGCGGCGAGGTCGGCTCCATGTACATCCCGGCCGGCCAGATCGACGGCGGCCGCACGCAATACATGGCCACAAGCTTCACCGTCCCCGCCTTCGCCGTCTCGGTCACGGGCACCTCCGACGCCGCCGCCGCGCAGCCGACCGCCATCTCCGACCCCTCGTCCAGCCCGGCACCGCACGTCACTGCGGCTCTAGTGCAGCAGCCGGAGATGGAGATGGACTCGCTGCTGCGGGACAAGGGCAAGGTCACCGTTCTCAAGGTGTTCACCCACCACGTCGAGGCCGCCAAGGTGTGCCGCATTGGCGTCTCGCCGGCCGACGGCCGCGTCCTCGGCTTCCGGTGCTGACCGTCGGCCGAGCTCACTAATGTTGGCGGCCCCCGCTGCCCGGCCAAGATCTGACAATCTCATCTCCTCTTCAGCCTGGTTGGTAGGCCCTGCTCTCCACATCAAAGTAACTTGTTGATGAATTCGGTTCAGACTTCAATTGAGTCATCAGTGAAATTGTAAGATAAGGTTGTTCGATTTGTAAATTAGATTATTCTCTACGGTTCTCAAGATTTGTTGTTCTTTGTGCTTGTCTGATTTACTAGGATTTGCGGCTGGCGTGTTCTTGTTATTGTAGATTATTATCAGGGGTATAGATTTCATAGTCAGAGTCCAGACCAAACAAAGATTTGGTTCTTGAGATGGTGGTTCTTGTTCAAGTGGGAATATTGGTTGATTTGCTTTTGCCAACCAAATATAGTGAGGGGAACTTAAAAATATCAGAGTTTGCAATGCATTCCGCTTTCATTTGTGCAGCTAAATAAGCTAGCTTTGTCGTCAATGGCATCGTAAACTTGGCTAGTGCGAAACGAACTGCTTGCAACAAGTGGAAAATGCTCTTGCGATGCACTCCAGAATGCAAGTTGAGATGCTATTCCAAGATGGAGCTGAGATTGTTGCAAAATTCAAGTTGAGATGCTCTCTTTGGGGGGTGATTAGGTAGAGCATACATATTCTGAGCTCAAGTTGGTGTTGTACTAGGCATCATAATTGGGCAAGTACCAGCCTATCCATCTGGGCAACTATTGTAACTTTTCAGTGTTTGGTGAGTATTGGTTGTTAGATTACTATCATGGGTAGCATGCAGATCAGGACGGCAGTGGTTACTCACTGTGAAGCATGTGCTGCCGACGTTTCGGGGTTCTCCGGCAGTCAGGTTTGGATCCACTCATTTTCTGGGGCTTTTTGCTAAATCAGCTTCTCATCACTTTCTACAAAAACTAATTTCTTTTTTTTAGAGGAACAAAAAAAATTCTTAAAAAAAGGTTAAGCAATGGTGCTTGACATTCCTAACTTTTCACACCTTCACCGCTGTGCTCGAAGATTAAACCAGCCATGCGCCCAACCTGCCCACCACTATGCCCATCCGGCTCGATCGCCGGCCACATCATAGCGGACGCGAGCTTGATGACTGCTCGTCTTGCTCCACATGCAAATTTAGAGATTTTTGGTACTCCAGATACTCCGGCGATTACACATGGCAATTTCAGGCGAAGTGCAGCGCTGCACCAGCGTTCATGTCCTTCAACACGACGAGGGAGGAGGGTTCTGAAGAGTTCTCCATATCTGTGTTCTGGCCGGCACCGGCAGTTGAGAGCCTTAGACGGCATCAAATCTGCTTTTTGGTCCTCCATAATGAAAGTAAAGGCTCATCTTATTAAAAATTGTAGAATGCAAATTCATAAAGGTGATTCTAGTATTTGGTCCTCACCTTGGTGCAACATTTGGCATGAAATTCACAATCATATTAATCTGCCTATAATTATTCAAAAATTACCTACCAATATTTCTGAGCTATGGATACCAGGCACCTTTGATTGGGATAGAACTCTCATTTCCCAAATTTCCGATAGTGACGTTGTTAATGACATTCTCAGTATTGTGCCGGTTCCTTTGCATAAACCTGATAAAATCAGATGGATTCACTCCTTGAAAGGTGAATGTTCAGCCAAAGAAGCTTTCAGATTTCTTAATAAAAGCTTGCAGGTACATCTGCCCACAGCTGGGCCAAGGAGCATTTCTCCAGGTTGCAGAAAAGTATTACAAAGAGTTTGGAAGAGTAAACTCATTCAACCTAACATCAGAACTTTTGTTTGGCGCCTTGTTCGTAATTCTTTTGCCACAGGTCAAAGAGTTGGAGGACTTTCTAACAAGATCTCAAAGAACTGTGCGCAATGTGGACAGTTGGAGAACGATTCACATCTTTTCTTTCACTGCAGCTTTGCTAGAGCCGTTTGGTTCTCAGCAAACCCTCCCATCTGTTCTTCTATCCTGCCAAATGAACAAGATGTAGTTCAAATTGCTCTACAAAATATTTTGACTCCTTTGCAGGATGATGTTTTCAACAGGGTCTTAGTTACCCTCTGGTTCATATGGAGAGCAAGGAATGAATTCAGATTCAGGAACATCAAATGGACGGTTCAGCATGTCCATTATTCTGTTAAAGCATACATTGATATTTGCAATTCAGTGCAGGAACACAACTCCATTTCAGGAGTTCTTGGTCAGGGTTTAACCCTGCGCAATCAACTTCAGTCTCCTCTCTCTCATCACGCAGCAACCCAAAGGGATTGGCAAGCTCATCATCAAATCATTGGCCTGCTCGAAGGGCCAAGGTACTACATAGATGCTGCAATTGATCCAGACCGAGTGCCTGGAGATAAAAAAAAAGCAGGATTAGGCATTTTCATATTTGATCCAAGGAAGAATTTAAAGCTCTTCATCAAAGCTCAATCTTTTAACTGCTCTTTTGTGCTTATGGCTGAATCTTTAGCCATGACAGTAGCAGCTGATGTCTGTGAAAGATTGGCTCTTGAGGGAGTTAATTTTTTCAATGACAATCTAATCCTTGCTACTTGCCTCAATAATCACAGTGCAGGATCCACACCTAATTGGAGAATCAAGCCTTTCACACAAGGTTTCATCAATCGAACGTCTGAAAAAGGAGCGAAAATTGTTAAAATAGAGAGAAACAGTAATGTCACGGCTCATTTTCTTGCTCATCAGGCTTTTAGAGCTCCTAGTTTGCAATCATGTACAACAGATATTCGATGTACCAATTTGGCTCATGCAGGCCAATGTCCCTCCCAAGTGCTCAGAAGTGTAAACATAAGACATTGTACTGATTTTGCAGCTGTTTGCTGCTAATAAATTTATTGTGTTTTTCGTTAAAAAAAGAAGCATACCTCCTCCTACAGAATGAAACTTACGCTCACAAGTCTGAACTGTTCAGTTGATGTAAAAAAAAAAAAAAAAAAAACACACACCCACACACACACAAAAAAAAACTCTGAACTGTTCTGTTCTGCAGAGGTACTTCAAGTTCAGTAACAGAGACACGACGCAGCAGTTTGTCGCACGCAGGCACGGTCACCGTTTGCAGGGGGATGGATCACAGCACCACATGTTTACTTTGTCACAGCTAATCTTCTCCTTTTGTGGTGCTTATAAATCCTCATTAAAGTTTATTCTTTACAAAAAAAAAAACTGCTATAGAAAACTATGCATCCGAATGATTGAATGTAAGCGCCCATTTGGTAAGGATCTAAATTCTTGTAGAAACATGTCAGGACTCAAATTCCCTTAACAAACACTAATTAGAATCTGCTACACCTGTTTCTCACCCCTTGTCGTCGCATCTTTCTGGCGTTAGGCGAGCTTCGGCGTGATGAACCTGGCTCCATTCTCCTAAACCTCCCTCTATTCTCGCTAGGGAGGGCCAAACGTGAGGGTGTGGAGTAGAGCAAAGAGCCCATCATATGGATTGGAGGAGAATGGAGAGAGACGACAACGCCAGGAGCGAAAGCGAATAGGAGGAGATGACAACTATGGAGGCGACAAGCGCGGCAAGTGGCAAGGGACGTGACAACCTGGTGACAGCAGTAGGAAAAATCTGGAACGGGGAAGAAAATTGATCTCTCTACACTGATGTAGCAGTGTAGGCATCATATGAACGGGCCTAAGGACTGTCAGAGATATCAAAACCACAACACGTGGCAAAATAAGGTGCCTTTCGTCAAGTAAAAGATGAGCATTGATGAGCACTTCTTGAGACCAATACCTTCATAACAGAACTCAAACGACAAAAGAACGTAACAAAGGCATTTATTGGCCAACTTGTAAGATTTCTTAAATTCGTTATACACAATTACTTTACAAGAACATTTTACACCCTACAATTTCACTGGTACAACATTGCAACGGCAGAGACTATAATGAAAACATGACAACATGGCAATTTAGAAATAAGCCAGCCAAATAGCACAAATTTTCTTTCTTTCTTTTTTGTTTTCAATCATCTCCCTTGCTCAGCTGCAAAGGTTAGGAATGCAGGCTCCATCCGGGTTGGTCTGCTCTTTCCAGATCCGCCCAGTCACCCTCAGCTTCAGCTCCTTCCTGTCACCGCCCGAGAAGAACAGTGCCATATTCCTCTGGATGATGAGGCCATCATGGCTGTCACGGACCTTGCGGTGGCTGTCACGGATGCTTCTAGGAGTACCTTCCCATACCATTTTCCTCCCATTACCACCAACCTCTAGGCTATATGTATAGTTCCTTGCTTCATTCTCATCACCCATGAATCGGAGGAAAGCCATATACACTGGAGCCATTCCGAGCTGGAATGCCTCGAAGTGCAGGCAGAAGTACTGCCCAAAACAATGGAATACCTGAACCGAAGCACAACATTCAACCAGTCAAATTAGTTGAAGAATACATATTTTACTTGTTAACCATGTTCATAATACCAGCAACAGAAAATAGAAAATCCGTCATTTTTCAATATATGATGTTTAGGACAAGTAATTAGTTCATACATTGTACATCTAGTTTCGCAAAAAAAAAAAAAAAACATTGTACATATAAAAATAGATGGAGTAGCAGATAAGGAATAATTCAGAGCTAGTTTAATCTTACTGTTAGCATCCAGGTAGCATTTTCAACTTCTCGCGGGTTGGATTTCACGTATCTATGGTTGAACGTGCAGCCACTGTGCATATCAACTTTGTGATCATCCCTCAAATGTGCAACAAGGAATGGAATATCACCAGCCACAGCACATTCAGAGCCAGCGTAGGGGCAGTTATATGGCCTGAAGCTGCACTGCGCTTCATGCTTTATCTTGCTGTAGTATGGGAAGATCTCTGGGCAACCTAAAGAGCAGTACTTACAGGGAAGCTCAAGTGACTCTGCTACTTTTTCCAATGCTAAGCACCTGATATCACCAAGCTCTTGTCTGCATGTAGGGCACCGGTTGTGCACCCTGGCCTTGCATGTCGAACACAAAGTATGTCCATTTTGACACTGTTAAAAAAGCAAATAAATTCAGCAATCAACTATGGAAGTATTCTAGTGAAAGTTGCATGGAGTAGGTGAGCAAATAAAGTTTGAACACAAAGTTGATGAATAACAAAACCACAGAATGAGACCATATTCATTTGCCTACTGTATTATATATGCTTCTAGCATTACGAAAAAATTGCATGTTTCCTCGGAATCGAAGTGGTTCCACAGAACATGTGGATTATCCTGAAAGAAACTGCACAGATCAAAGTAATAGGAAAACTGCTCTAAATAATCACCTCCCGGCCTTCCCAGGAGGCGCGGGCGTGTTTGGATGGTGGCGTCACAAACTTTCCTGGCCCAGGCAGCAACACCAGGCGATTTCGTCTGCATGTAGCCAGAATTATTTGCCTGGGAGGCAGTTGCCTAGGCTGCCATTCAAACACACCAAGATGCCACCCCACTGCCTGGCTTGCTAACTAGTACTCGGTTTGATTACCAAATCCACATTGTCTGTGTCATTAATACTTATGAATTCATAACTACAGATTATGAAATTTAGCACACAGAGGGAACTGATTAGTGATTCTTGACCCCAGATTTATTTGAAAATGAAAAGGAAAGCAAAAAAAAAATCAACGAGGGGAGGATACATGTATCTGGTGGAGAGATAACTTTCCTCTTGATTCGAAAAGGATTCCATGTTATTTTCCATGCAGGAATAGGCTCCTAACAAGACAATCCAAGATCTCAAGCTACCTTATCTCTAGAGAAAGCTTGCTAAATGGAGCCTCGACTTCAAACAGCTATTTGGCTCCCTCAGATTCTAAAAACTGTGCAAAATACCTCATAATCTGGCACCCAATTTAGAAAAAAAAATAATATGAACTGCAATGCAGGAAAGACCAAACGACCTGCTTCCCCTTTTCCAATCTGTCATCATTCATGTATGATCCAATGGTACAAATAATTTTTTTTGAGATTGTCCATGATTAGGATGCCACATCAAGACTGATGCCCGCTAGGATGGCACACAAATAAAATCATGGTTGTCAAGCGCATAGGGTATTCTTGCATTGGTTTAAGAGTTTGAAGGTGCCTATTTTTGCATTTAGGCTGATAGTTCACTTCTTGACTTGCCACGAATACCTTTTCTTATTTCAAATTTTCATAGGAGCTGCCCATCATTATATAAGGAATGAATAAAGATCAAACCACCTTACAAAAACCAGAGACAAAACCCAACAAACACATACACACACACACACAAAAAAAAAAAAAAAAAAAAAAGACAGGTTAAATACAGTCCAGAAGCAACAAGCAATGGGAATAAAATAAAATAAATAAAGGACCATCATCGGTCAACATTCTAGCACACCTGATGTGCATGCCTATAGCAGTACAGCCTACCTGAATTTACATTCTAGTACGACATATACTAAGTCTTGTTTGGATGCCCATGTATTCACATCAATCCACATGTGTGAGGCGGATTGAGAGTCGAAAATAGTTTAGTTTCCACCCTAATCCACCTCAACACATGTGAATTGAGGTAAACTAGCAGGCAACCCCGTGCTTCGCACGGGCGAGCAAGCTGGAATTATAGCACATCATATGATTGTAGCTTTGAGGCTGACAAAACTGTCAGACATTACAAAACACAAATTAGATGGTTCTGGTTTATAACATGTCATTGAGAAATAGGATCTGCATTGTATCGCTAATAAGAGAATGCTGAACTTGGTGCATCCATGCTACTGAAATAAGCAGGCCATATGCATATGTATTCCAATGCTACTGAAATAAGCAAGCACAAAATAGAGGAATCATTATGGTAACACAATATGGGATGTAGCCATACAGGCACTAATATCTGGAGGCACACGGAATATGGATTTTTAAACAAAATTTA
>JAKNSH010065830.1:0-10929 GCA_027790015.1 Cymbopogon flexuosus
CACATGCATGATCCCTGCATATATGCATCTAGTCTTCCTGTCTGTAGAAATCAAGACAATTTCTCTGGACATTCAGGGTATAGTGCAAGGCTCCAAGGCGAAAGCATATGACAATCTGAAACATGAGGTGATCACTACAGAAAGCCCTCGCCCCCGTCAACGTTGGGTGAAAGTTGTGACTATGGTCACCACTCTTCACTTCTGGAGCAAGAAGACCGAGCTGCCATGTCCACAGGGCACATTAGATGACTTTGAGATAGCAGATGTGTCCATGGATAATATTTGGCCAGGGTTTGACAGCGAATACCCCTTTTCCTTTGGCTCAAACTACTAGCTTCGAGATGACAAGATATTCTGAATCTGTTGGTGGTGGTGCCAGAGACAAGTTTCGAGATGACAGAATAGCATGTAACATGTTGGAGGCTAGGCTCCTCATATTTGATTTGAAGATGTTTTCATGGTTTCTCTATGAAAACCTCCGTGTGAATTATACTCGAGTGGTCATAGTATGCTTTAGATGAATACTCGATGTCTGTCGCTAATGTTGCTTGGATAATTTGTGAACATGATTAACTTACTGGCTTTTCTCTTACTATAATGGTGTGGAATTACAGTATTGCGGCTCTTGCGCAACAGGTGATTTCGCTTCAGTCTGAAGATATTGCTGGCTTCATATTTTGTTGCGTGTGCTGCTATTAATAATTGAGCTCACTGTTTGGTAAAAAAAAAAATGAGCTCACTGTCCCTTCTAGTGTAATTTGCAATGAGACGTTGTCAGTTCTGACGCATGGGGCATTGGGCATAGTAGGCAGTGTTTCAAATTCCTACAGCTTCGTTTTCATCCAGTTTGATGTTTGATCTGCACAGTACTTGGTCTGAGGGTAGGCTGGCCTTAATTGGGGCCCTTTTTTTACTTGATATATTTGGCTTCAAAGGACGGTTCATCCCCTGGTGACCATGTTGTTGTCACGGAGCTGTGGTTCTTTCAGGTAGTCAGTTCTTGCAGAGGCAGGAACTAAGCATGGATGCAAACAGACACCAACGGCAATGCATCAACTGTTGGCTTGAATGCAAAGCTGCCAAACATGATGACAGTCGAACAACCTTGAATGAGAACGAAGCTGCAACCCAAGACATGGAGGGACCAGCAAGGTCAATTTCCTGTTCCTCGGCATGCTGGACTGGATGTCGCTCTGCTGTCCGCAAGGAGAGCATGCCGGCGTGCTCGTCGCTCAGGCCGCCGGCAGCCGGCAGCCGCCAACCGCACGGTGGCCGGCCGAGTCTTCCGTCGTCTCCTACAGCCCATGGGTGACGACCGTAGCCGCCGCCACCATTTCGCGATTATCAGGGACCAGCATGGCGGCGCCACATATCGGCGGCGTCGCCGCCTCGTGGGGGCCGGCGGCGGCCGTCGCCTCGGCGCACAGCGCATGCAGAAGCACGACAGGTGGAAGCGCACCGGGCTTCGAGATCGGCTCGCTGCACCGGGCGACGCCGTTCCACTACGGCGCCGCGTTCGCTGGAGCCAGGGCTGGTCGTCACGCCAGAGCCCGATGACTTCACCAGCTTTCACTGCTCCCTGGTCCCTGCCACAGCTCAGTCCCGACGACGCCACCGCCCGGTTTGGCCTGCAAGGCGTCGCTAGTTTCTCCGGTGGACCTCAACCTGCCGTCGGTCACCGTCTCGATCGGGTCCCTGCCCGTCCGGCGAAGGGTGATGGGTGACGAACGTGGCGAGCAACGCCGAGACCAGACGTACCAGGGCTCCGCTCTGCCGCCGGCCAGGGTGGTTCGAGTTCGAGGTGGCGCCCGGGGAAACGCAGTGATCTGATCGAGCTCAGAGTGATCAGGGCGTCAGACGCGTTCTGCATCGGTGAGGCTGCCGATGGCCGTGCGACCCCATGCTACATGACAGAAATATAACCGCGCAGGTCGGCAGTGATGTGCTGGCGAAATCAGCTCCATGAAACATGATTCTCGACTAGCGCAAACCAAGGCGAGTTCAGAAACTTGCGCAGACTCCATTTTTTTTTATAACAGCAAAGGATAAGAAAAAGGACTGAGGATCGTTCATTCTTTCCAAAAACAGTAGAACATGCATTTATAACATCATCATCATCATTAGAATTCAATTACCAACCCAAACATCAGAACAAAGTCAGGCAACACCATACAAAGTTCTCAAATGTTTAATTGGTAGGGAATCAAGTTACTGTAGAAATCAGTACTATTATACTGTACTAGTACATCTTTAGAACGCCAGACTGGTCTACTTCTAACGGAAACAACAAGGTGCTTGAGCGAACGTCCAGGTCTCGGGTTTTTTTTTTTTTTTTTACAACACAGGTCTCGGGTTGATGGACCAACAAACCACAAAACACAGCAGACAGCATCCATGAAACTGATGCATCATGTACGCGAGTTAATTGCAGTCCACCTATCATATTCTAAGACAGTTTGCACAGTCGAACAGCCTGTATAAGTGCAAGTCTTCATGTGTTAGGGCTCGGTAATAAGATAGAACAATGATAATATAGAGAAAACAGTTGACAAGAATTGTTGATCTCCATGAACAAACCAGTTTAACCAAAAGCAGCTAAGTTGTCGGAACTGGGTTTGTTTCATATGTCTAATGCAGAACTGGGCTCATATTTAAAAGAAAGAAAATCATAACCACACTCAAGGTTCACAATAAAATGGATCTGATAATCATGCTGTTTGAAACGAAGTCCTCAAAAATTCCTTTCAAGAAATCTATTAGCATCAAGAGCCATTCCATTCCATTCCATTCCATGATTCTTTATACCAGAAAACACAGATGTTAGGATGCAACTTGGTAAAAGAGGGATAGAGAGAAAGCACCTGTCATATGTTGTAGTAGCACATTACTTGCGCCTGAAGAAAATAGGAATCTTTATATTTTCTGCCACTCCCAATGTGGACACCATTTTTAATCCAATCTTCTCTATGAATCCACGCATCCCTACCAATATCAAGGACACCCAAAATCTGCACGGAACATATGATAAATAAAAGGGAAACAAAGGACAAGATGCATCACACTCATTTTCATCCTACTGTTACTGTTCTTTACCCGGTTCCTAAAATCAGACAAACCCTCCTTTTCTTTTTTTTAGTGAAAGCTCCACAGCAAAACTGATACATAACTGTGGATCCTTAATACATGGATCATCTTATCTTTAGTTCATGCTTAGTACTAGCTGGTTCCATTTTCTATTTGATTAATTGGACTGTTTTAGGAGTTTGGACAAATCCCATCAGTTCCACTTTTACAAACACTGGGTTGATATGGAGAGAATACAGTACAACCACCACAATGAGATCAATAAAAATCTCATCTCGGTAATCTCTGTAATCAAGACCTAGCGAACTAACTGAATGACTTCTAGCAATAGATTTCCTCTCAGGCTCATAAAGGCTAGGTCATCAGACAGACCCAGCCCAGATATCAATCATCTGTCCAATTTTGGTAATATTGTCTAAAATGAAGGCATTGCAATAAAATAAGAGAACTTCCTTGGCACATGATATGGCACTTAAAATTCAAATTCCCGAGTGTTGCCTTGTTTGGCTTGAAAAACGGGTCAACAAGATCTAATGTGCCTGGCCAAGTCAGTTTCTAGGCTTTCAGTTTCACTGGTTCAGCTACTACTGTCCCCCATGTTCAAGATAGTCCAAACATGAATACTCTTTACTCGATGAAAGAAAAACCTACTCCGCCAGTCCAAAAATACAAGCCGTGCCTATTTTGACAACTTTGCATGTCTAGCGCATATATAAAGAGCCAAAAAGATTAATCTTATACTCTTGGACACGAAGGGAAAATGGTTATATATTTTCTAAAAAGGAAAATTATCTTCTAAAAAAAGTTGCATCAGTTTGCCTTATTAGCACATAAAATGGTAAGAGCGTTACTACTATATATCCTGAGAAGCGCCTGAGCCCCTCTCATATTAAACATAGAGAAGAAAGTATTTTACAGAACTATTTACAGTGGAAAGAAGAAACTAGACAAGCCACAGGGCATTGAAATTGTCAAAACTCAACTTCTGAGCAATCAATAAACAAGAAAACACATTACCATTACATATATAGTGTATGACACTAGGATATTAGCTCTGATGCCATATTTGAGTTTGCTGCACCAAAAATTCACCCAAGCTATGTAGGAAAAATGGACAACATACTTCAACTGAGAAAAGTCTAACTTACCACTCCACCTTTCCATGGAACAAATAACGGATAAGTCCTAGATTGCAACACCTGCCATTTTAAATGAAGAGTTAAAAGGAAAGAAATAACAGACCAATAATGTAGATTATGGACTCACAAACATCAATATCTAATAGAATTGACGTAAACCAGGGACAAACAATCACATTATGACAAAACTATATATTCGCTATAGAAAGAGAAAAGAACCAGTCCATGTCTTTAAGTTTATAGGGCACACCTCAACTTTCTCGATAGATTGGTTTGCTGAAATTTTATTGCGAACCCTGAAAAGAAAAGTTTAGTAGATCAAAAAACTTTTAAAGTAACTTTGACCATAAATTGTACAACAACTTGTAGACACATTGCACGATAGACTAGTGATCAAACATACGTTTTGAGTACTATGTTGATGTCAAAAAGTCAATTATCTGTGACTGAAGAGAATAAAATATAGAAAAGAAAAGAAATGGCATTCACTATACTTGTGCACTATTTAGATATAGTGGGATGTTTGTAGGGTTTTTGCAAATTTATTTCAGTACTGTTCCATGAAATAACGCTAGGGCAAGCTGATTGGCATCTAACAAACCTTTGCTCCAGCACTTGTGCAAGGCCAGCTGTAGAAGCTGCACCACCAACCTGAAAGGCACAGAACAGCTTAGCCCCTTTACCAAGTAACAGAGAAGTATTTGTTTATTGGAAAAAGTAATCCTGATACTTTACCAGCTGAATGCTACAAAACAGCTTCCTTTGAAGGTCAACACGTCCTGCAATCAGTAGTAGCTGTCAGAGAAAAGTTTACATTTCAGGTAAGCGATATATTAATAAAAACACTACCTGTTGAAAGAACGCTACTAATAATGGCATCTACGAGGCCAATGTTCTCAAATTTCTTTACTCTAGTGGAAAACATCGGATAATTGTCCCACATGCCAAACCCACCATTCCCACTAGGGTAAAGACCATCACTTGTTTGCCAGGTATCCTCCAGCATGTCATCATAGTCTTGGAACCTGGGAGCATGCACAACTCGTATAAAGCAACCATATCATATCCGAAGCATAATCATCAAAACGGACAAAAAAAAAATCTCACCAAAATCTAGGAGGTGGAGGGTACTCTTCTGGAACAAGTACCCTTGGGTAAAGAAGCCCCATAGGAGGAACCTATATTCCACAACGAGTAAATTGTTGGACATCAATTGCAGCAAACCAACAGGAGGTTTAAACAAAGAGATAAATTTTGAGTGTGCACACTTGCACGCGAATGTGCATGAGAGAAATGGAGGAATAGGGATGGCAGAAGTTCCCTTAAAGACGGGCATCTGCTCCGTTGCCACACCCATCCCCACCCCTTGTGTGTGCTAACAGTGTGAGGCCCCAAATTCAAGTCGGAGATGGGGTCCAAGCTCCAAACTCACTCATCGAACTCCTGGCCCCTCTACTTATATGCAGAACAGCCCCTTTTTTATTAATCTTATATAACCTACACCCTCCTGGAACCCTAGTCCTATCCCCAATCACAATGCAGCCAGAAGCGGCCGCTCACTTGACTGCCAATCCTGCCACTAGCAATTGAGACAGGCAAGAGCGCGAGGCCATGGCACGGTTGTGCTGACAACAGCAAGGGTGACGCTGTTGCCAAGCAGCCCGCCACATCACTGGTCATCCTCGTCAGCTCATTGTTGGCTGCAGCAGCTACACCTCTGACCAAGATCTGGCGAGCAAGCAAGTCTGGCCCACAGTCACTAAGTTTCCAGGTCAATGGGGTCGCGGAACATGGTATGCTACTTGCGAAAGATTTTTACACTTCTGGTCGAAAATGAACCCGCGAACCTGGATCGGGGTCGACGAACTAGGGTCGAGGGCCAGAGGCATCAAACCCGTTTCATGTGACTGTGGTCTGCCAAGAGTTCAAGACCTAGATTCTGATCTCATGTCCACAACCACAACATTTGTAATATTCTAATACTGTTTGACTGCCTGCAGTGCTTTGTTCATGTTTCTTCGTCTAAAAATCATGCCAATTTGTTTATATTTACAAAGTGTTGTAATACATATTTGGACTTTAGAGAGGGGATTTTGTAGTGGCCCATACATTCCCCACAGGGACCCAATGGGAAGTAGGGATCTCGCGGGGATGGAGACAGAATTTGCCCTGAACTGAATTTCGGGGCGGGGATCCTGTTTAGGGGAACAGGATGGGGACGCGGGGGGATACCTCAAGATCTGCCCCACCCCAAGGTTAGAGGGAGGGAGGAACCTTATTTATATATGGCAGGCATGACCACAATGCTCACTTCTGTAATACAAACCATTTGCTGTCCGAAAACACAGCAGCAGCAAGAAAATAAAGGGAAAGTCGAAAGACTAAAAGAGAATGTATGCGTTCAAAGAATTACATTAAGAGCTGATAGTCTTGTCTTCTGATGTCCACCAGATCTTTCATTATCATATGAATGAACAAGCGCAACTGCATCAATGCTCCCAGACTGAAAGAAGGGGGGAAATTATGCACTAGAATAAGGGAATTATTCCACCTTAATTGTGAACAACCACAAAAAGTATTACGGCAAAAAGAAAAGTAGAATTTGTTGGATTTTGACATGCCAGATTTACTAGTCACATGCATAATAGTACAATCGTGAAACAGTGAACATGGTCTTTTCAATTTGCATGTGACTGATTTCAGCTTTTCAGATGAGTTAATCAATTCAATCATAACATAATGGAATTGTGTGGAAGATTTACATGTTTATTCTCTTAAAAAAATGTTCGTTGCTGTAATAATGTGATCTTCTTAACACTCCAACTGAGAAAAAATCATTAGCTGTCACCAGTTTAAGAGTGGGGAAGCTTAACACGAGCCACTTACTTTTATTTGGCTATATGACTCTTTTATTTTGTTGAGCATTAGCAGATCTATAGGTTTGCTCACTGGATCAGTTTGGAAGTTTGGCCATGTGCGATGGCGACGTTGAACCCAAAGCAAGCATCTGGAGATGTCCTACAAGCCAACAAAGGACGCATTGTTGAGAAAGAAAGTGGACTGCACAGGTAGATGGTACTTTCAGCAGCCACAAAGTAATTCATGCAGTTACTAAGGGTAAAGTTGTAGACAGCTATTTACCAGGGAGATGAACATACTATTTTGAAAACTAATAGTAATGCCATCCAAGAACCAAATTTATCACTAGCTCAGGTGAAGACTATGAAACCATACAATTATACAACAAAAAACTTGAAATACAATATGATTTAGTCTGTATATTAAGTGCTATGATATTTTAACTTCTGAAGACCCACTATGCTTTAGTCACAGTAAATGTATATTAAAGTATCATGTGACTCTATATCGTATACAATATGGTTAATGTATATTATAACTTCCCTAGACCCGCTTCCAGCATTGGGTGCACCCTTTTATCAAGTGCAACCATCGGTTCCACTAAAGTATCATGTGACTACATTATATTCTCTACAGATTTCATCACTCATTCAAATGACTACGAATATTATAGGAAGCAAAAAATAACAAAAGGTATAACAAGCACATGTTACATAACTTTTTAAACAGGACACAGACCAAACCACATATAAGTCAGAAGCAGAACAAACAAAGGGCACACATTTACTAGCAAGCCATCAAAAACGAAATGATAACATAATTCTACATATAACTTGTTTATAGTGTTCTAATGCTACACTAAGGAGGTTCATCCTCCCCATACAAAGCTGAATGTAAAGATACCAATCAAATAAACTGGGCCTATAGAATTCTATTACTCTGCTTTGTACAGTATACAGACTAAGAACCACAAATCTACATTGTGTGCCAAATAGTAATTCGTATTGTTAGGACTTATTTAAGGAACCACAGCTACTCTTTTCTTTAATTTTATACGTTGTTTTGGCACTAGAGTAACTGCAGAAGCAGATTCTGCTGGAGGGAGCTATAAGGCAGAAATTGCTGCATCTGAAGATAATATGTTATGAATTTTTTCCTCGAACATCCAGGAGAGCTGCGCATCATTTCATTGAGGAAGAAAAGAGAGTACAAGGGGAATCCACAAAGACAGTCACACACAACACAAAAAATTCATTCGACAAAACTGAAGATTAGATCTTTCACCCTTTGAGAACATGTTATGAATAGGATGATGAAATTAACAGATACATCAACACTACAATCACAAAACAGGACCAACCTAGTAGGAACTTAGGTGGCATTTTATTAAGAAAAAATTAGGCACCCAAATTTGCCTCAACAAGGACTTGAACCTTAGGTGATCTGGGTATTCATCCACACACTAAACCAACTGACCTAGCTCAGCTTCCTATCAACACTACAATCACATTATACCAAATAAAAAGATCTCCTTTGCGGACACATAAAGTAGAAAGTGACTGTATGCACAGCAGTACATTAGAAAATGACGTCATATGGATAGAATGACCAAAGTAATGAAAATATGTTGTGCAGGAGAACATACATCGCCACCATATGGAAGAGCCAAAGCTGTGTGGGGCAAAGCTACTCCATCCTGTAAAATGTTGGGGGAAGATGGTCTTTAAAATGTTGGGGGAAGATGGTATGTTCATATCTAATTAGAGTTTTCAAGAAAAGATTTCCTGGAACTAAAAATAAGACCTGCATTACGTGCAATCAATGCAATAATAAAAAAAAATACAAGTATTATTACCTCAACACAAACTACTTGTGTAACTTGAGCGCCAATGTTGACAACGCAAGCTGTAGATAAACCATTCCCAAAGGCTGCTGCTAGAGCTTCCTAATAAAAATAAGATAGAATATGTTGAATCCTATCTCTTGAATACTACCAAAAACTATCTTCAGAGCTCAACAAACGCACCAAGCAGTCAATTTGTAGTTTCCTAACACAAATAGGATAACCCAACATATGGACCATATTTACTTAAACCTAAGACTCAGCTTGGAAAAACGATGTAACCCTCTCCAGCATATATTACTTAAAAATAACAAAATATTAGTGAAGTGCCACATTAACTGCACTATGCTGAATTTCTATTAAGAGTGTAATCTATCAAGTGAGTTAGTGAACATAATTTCAGTAGTTTCACAAAAGAAACCAGCAAGCTCAGAAATGATGACATTATTATAGAATCATACAGTAACAGAAGCTATTACCATCTTGAATGAGAAGCCAAACTAACTAGGAGAAGAATGCTAAGAGATTCGAAACAAAGGCAAACCTGATGTACAACTGCTGTGCTGAACCCCAAATCATGGAGGACAATAGACAGCATCTCTTTTATTTCTGGCATACATCGAGTAAATTAACTGTTAGCATAAGGCACTCAAGAACAGCAATTTCAGATGTGTCTACCAGAGGTAAGATTGGCCTCTCAGGCTTTTCATTGAATTGCAAATGTAGTTCTAGGTTACAAAGAAGCACCTGTCCCAACCCCAGCTCTTATAGGCTGTGAGCCACCCCTAGGACAATAGCATATTCTAACTCTCCTTGAATTAAGGCAGCCGCACACACAAAATAAAAAGAAGGTGATGAGCAATACTTAGGCTCACCACAGACTACCACTACTGATAACTGGGAACAACTGACCAATCACTATCAGTTTTCTTCACCAGAAACAGAATTAGCCTTATGAAATATACACTTTGTAGTATAAGACAGCAGACAGAGTAACAAAACAGAAAACAAAAGCTAACAGATGATAGAGACATTGAATGACTGTGAGCTATGACTAATTATGAATTTAATAATTTAAATGTTCCTTAACTACATGGATGATGGACATTTATTTAAATCATTAGATAGAAAAGGAGATCAGATAAATTGACGAGTGATGACCAACAACAAAAGGATGAAGATTCATAAACTCGACAAAGGATAACATAGGATACACCATTACGACACAAATAAAAATGTAACACCTGCCAAAAGATCAATGTCCACAGATATCAAAAAGGCAATAAACCAAATCAGATGACAACCACATAGTATGTGAATATGTGCTTCAGGAAAGAATCTATTTGAGAACTACATGTTTATCCGAACTGTATTGCTAAGAAACTATGTTATTTGGTGAATACTTGACAATCATGTTGACTGGGAGAAAAGGTTGCTAGGATGTTGAACTGAAAGAAAACCACTACCACATTAGCTTAAGAAACATTCAAATACAAACAGAACACACCAAGTAACACCAAATCAGACGTAAAAAGTTCAATGAGTCCATCCTAGTCACATAAACAATGATGGTGTATGCATCTTTCTTCATCAGTTGTTAACTCTCTTAAATTAACATGTAATAGATGAATAGTAAAGCAATTCACTAAGCAGTAGCATCACACAGGACAGTATTCTATGGAATGGTAAGTGATATCAGGTCACACACGAACCCAAGTGATCTATTATGAGAAGAAAAATGGATAAACCTTTTGTATTTTTGCATACCAAGTTTGTACAAAGACATACAGATGTACTTCATGAACAGGTGAGCCCACCTTGCACCCTAAAATTCTATTGTATGAAGGGAGAAATACCTCGGTTGTCAAATGTCTCCCCAAGAACAAGAATTGCAGAATATAGACCTCTATCTCTTGGGTTGATTGTTGGAGTGTGTGTGTGTGTGGGCCTCCAGCCCAGGGCCGGCCCATGTAGGGCAAGGCCCATTAGGGTTAGGGTTAGGCA
>JAKNSH010066189.1:0-10336 GCA_027790015.1 Cymbopogon flexuosus
CGACGACGTCTCCGACAGGTCCTCCTCCTCCTCCCCGCCCCAGCAGCGGGGCCGCTCCTCGGCATCCGAGGCCATCGGGATCCCGGTCGCCACCCACATCTCCAGGTCTGCTAGCGCTAGGGAGGGTGGCGGGGCGCCGCCTCCCAGGGCCGCGTCCTCGCCCGTCCTGCACCCGCTGCCGCTGCCCTCGCCTAGGCCGCCGGACCCGCTCGGGGCCGCTGATGGGTGGGGCGACAGGACGACGACGCTTGCGCCCAGGTGCGGTGATTTCTTCTTCTCCCAAAAAATCCCCCCTTTTTCTTCTTTCGCACAATTTGGTCTGAATTGAATCGGTTGGATGTCTGGATGCGAAGCACGGCACGATTTGATTGCTCGAACATATTCACGTGTGTAGGGGAAGTGCTACATTTGCAATCGTTTTGCAATTGGCATTGTAGTATGGTTCCGTAGTTCCAACAATTGGTTGAGATGTTACTTTCAGCTACTAGTAGTTGAAAGGCGTTTATGGTTATTCGGGGATCCTTAGCATTTATTGAGATGTGGAAATGTAGGAACAAAGGGGGATTGGGACTGTCTCTGTACTAGAATGTTTGTTTCAACAAAATTTTGAGCAGTTGACAATTGCTGAAAACAGACATCTACTGCTATTGCCCTGCAGTTCACCTGTCCTGGACAGAAGTCAATGAAAAAGGGGTGAAGTCCTATCACAATTCATAGACTACATAAATTGGGCTTGGTTTCGTGGTGATATGGACGGGTAGGATAGGTTAGGCTCTTTGAGTTAATTATGGGACCTTTTCATCATTCATGAACTTTGTGGTACAAGTGCATTATGCATTAGATTACTGTCGGGAGCAATATATTCACCTGGGTAGGGGAAGTGCTACATTTGCAATCAATTTGCAATTGGCACTGTACGATTCTGTAGTTCCAACAATCGGTTGAGATGCTACTTTCATCTAGTACTTGAAAAGTGTTTATGGTTATTCGGGGATCCTTAGCATTTATTATTGAGATGTGGAAATGTGGGAACACAGGGGATTGGAACTGTCTTTGTACTAGAATGTTTGTTTCAACTGAATTTTGATAGGATTGCTGGCACTTGACAATTGCTCAAAACGGACATCTGCTGCTATGGACCTACAGTTCACCTATCCTGGACAGAAGTCAAAGAAAAAGGGGCACAAAGTCCTATCACAATTCGTAGATTACATGAATTGGGCATGGTTTTTGTGGTGATGTGGACATGTAGGATAGGTTAGGCGTTTTGACTTAATTATGGGACTTCTCATCATTCATGATCTTTTATGGTAACAGTGCATTATGCAGTAGATTACTGTCTTTGGTTTATGGTGAATCATAGAATCAAGAAACGTTTATCTTGGAACAAGCAATGCTTTTTTTACATGGGAATGAGAAGATGGATGTGTGACCATAAGGGTGACGAGCCGGATCATGCAAACTGGAATTGTAAGAAAAAAGGAGGCTGACCGATCCACCATCATTCACTTACGGCGAAACTTCTTTTTGTAGTTTTTAGTGCTACTGTACTAATGACAATTTATGATGGTGTTTGGTTTTCTGTAATTTAATTTAGCTCACCAGTGCATAGAGACACTTCACTAACGAAACTAGAGTTGCATCAGCTGATTACCCTTTTGTTGATAGTCCTTTTCCTTTTCCTTATAATCTGCACTTTTTTTACTCAAAATGGATAAACTTTTTAATATAATTGAACCCAGCTAAAGCTATCTTTTCATTGCTTTTGAGCTATTTCCTGATCCTTAAATGTTTTGTGGCTATAGGGTGACAGGCCAGATTGCACAGAAGTTTCCTGAGCACAATGAATTATTACCAAATGGAACAAGACGGGCTAACTTTAGTCACCACAGGAGTGCATTCCATGAGAAGTTCCAGGATAAGAGTGCACCAGAAATTATGAACTTTCGGTTGAACATTCCTGCTAAAAGTGCTCCGAGCAGTGGCTTTTCAAGTCCTGTGTGCAGCCCTCGAAGATTTAGCAATGCTGACTTCTCATCTACCATGGCACCTGCTCAAGGACCCCTTGTGTGGTCCGCTCCATCTGTCCAATCGACAGATTTTATGGGAGTTTCATCCTCTCCTGAAACATATGCAGGGTTTCCAGACCGATCTTCTTTCTCTAGTGCATTGAGAAGTCCTATTCGTATGCCAAGGAATACCAGTGCCCCTCCATCACCTATGCACTCTAAATTGTACCCAGATAACAATATTTCACGCATCGAAGGAAATGGGAGTGTCAGCTTTCACCCATTACCGCTCCCTCCTGGTGCTTCAAGTCCAATGCAAACTGGTGTTACCACTCAGTCTGCTCCAAAAGTTGAAATGCCCTCAGTGGCTGGTCAGTGGCAAAAGGGAAAACTTCTAGGTAGTGGCACATTTGGTTGTGTGTATGAAGCTACCAATAGGTATGGGGGTGTATTTGGTATATCATTGATACACACGTCATTTTGAATTCTGAAGATTGTTTTGCAACCATTTATTTGCAGGCACACTGGAGCTCTCTGTGCAATGAAAGAAGTTAACATAATTCCTGATGATGCTAAATCTGCTGAGTCCTTGAAGCAATTAGAGCAGGTTGTTAAATTTGACAGTATATCTTACAGAATGCACATGCTTTTAAATATTATTACCTGCAGCATTTGTATGAGTATGACATGTCTGGATAACTTTTTTTTTCAAACACATAGGAGAGCTGCCTACCTTTTTATACCTAGACAACTTAGGAAATATATGCAAGTTCTGTAATAGCCTGCACTGACATATTTTCATATATTTCAGGAAGTAAAGTTCCTAAGCCAATTTAAGCATGAAAACATAGTGCAGTATTATGGCAGTGACATTGTAAGTTCCCGACATGAATACAAGCTAAGTAACTCTGCTTGTTAGTTCATCATGTAATCTTTGGGGAGTCTTGCAGATTGAAGATCGTTTTTACATTTACCTGGAATATGTTCACCCGGGTTCAATTAATAAGTATGTCAAACAACATTATGGTGCAATGACAGAATCAGTTATTCGCAACTTCACCCGCCATATTCTAAGGGGTCTAGCATTTTTGCATGGCCAAAAGATTATGCATAGGTATGCAAATCCCTGTCATTGTCCAAATGCAATTTTTTTTTGGTGCCAGATCAACTGTTATGTTGACTTGTGGCTTGGTTCCTAGTTCTTCTGTCTTGATTAGGAGCTTCTAGTAAACTTCCGCAATTTTAGATTTTCCACACAAAACATTTTAGGAGAAACTTTCCCACAAAATACTTGTATAATTTTTCTCACATAGAACTCCATGCTATTTGCCTCTTTTAGTTCATGTCACTATGTTCTTTCTTATGTTGGTTTACTAGACATTGGTATGCAAATTGGTTATTGCATCCGAGATCCAAATGGATCGCTGTTGGAGGGCTAGTTATATTGGCCATCCCTTATCATGATACCTTGTGATTTCTCTGGTCATTTGAATGTATAGGATGGGACATGAAGGAGTTATGGTCTATTTTTTTTTAAAAAAAAAAACTCCTGAAAGTACATAAAAATAGGAACTTTGTTGACAATAATGAGCAGAAATAAAACTCAAGCCAGCTTATCCAACACCTTAGCTCACTTAGATGAATATATGAAAAGGTGGAGGGCGTAGCTTGTGTATCAAAGCTGAGCAACCTCAAACTCAAGTTTTCAATAGAGTAACATGGAGTGCACCTCTCAGAAGGTTTTGATTGCTATATACTAATGCATCTGCTTTCAGTTTGTCATTTATGTAAAAGGCAATGAAAATATACATTTTCAGGGATATCAAAGGAGCAAATCTGCTAGTTGATGTTCAGGGTGTAGTCAAATTGGCTGACTTCGGAATGGCCAAGCATGTGAGTATACAGTATAGACTCATATGGATTTCAGTAACATTTTCCATGTGACGTCATTGAGATTATTTTCTCCTATTACCAGTTAAGCACTGCATCCCCTAATCTTTCACTGAAGGGAACACCATACTGGATGGCCCCAGAGGTATTTTAAGATATTCCTTGTATTACTACCAACTTTTCATGTGACTACATAACAATTTGGTTTTCTATGCACATTTTTTTTTGGTCTTTATGAAGTTGTAATATTTGCATAACACGGTAATACTGTAATTCTTATCTAACCTTACACTGTTTTCAGCATGGGTTGTCAGTTACAGTGTGAGCTCAAGAAACATGCTCAGGCAAGATCGTGAAAAGAAAAAAAAAACATTGGGAGCTCAGAAGTTCTTTACTTACTGAGAGAACCTGTTGCATGGGCTGCTTAAAGTCAGTTTGCAACAAAGGAATAAGAGCATATATTATGTTGATGGGCTATGGAGCTCATGACTTTTTATGGAATGCATTTGTGATCAAAATAAATATTATTGGATATATCAACTCACAACTAGTTAGGCAACCAATTGTGAGACATATACGCTTATACAAAATAAAACAACAGCAGCTCATTTCTCTAGTTCACAGCTTGCGTGGCAGTTTTTTTAATGAATTAGTTAGCCTTTAGTAGAAAGTCAATTTGGCTTGTCAAATGTGCCTATTGCTGTATTTTGCTGCTTCATGTGTTTTTTTATTTATTTATCAAAGTTAGTAGCATGCTTTCTGACTATAAATTTGTACTGTTATTGATAAAATCTTGCTTTCTTCAGATGGTTCAAGCTACACTAATGAAAGATGTAGGTTATGATCTCGCTGTTGATATATGGAGTCTTGGCTGCACCATTATAGAGATGTTCGATGGAAAGCCTCCTTGGAGTGATCTTGAAGGGGTAATAACGTGAAGCATGCTTATGTTTTTACAATAAATTCTAGCATGTATTTGCATGGCTCAAATGTTCCTAGTGTGCTAAAGTTCACTTAAAATGAAGCACTTTCCTGTGTATCCTTCAGTTGTGCCATCTGTACTTGCCCCATAGTGATCTAAGGATCCTTGACCAACCAAAATTATTTGTGCTTTTGGAAGGACCGAAGCAGTATTTCAGTCTTACATACATACCTGTCATGCCAATAGTCCTATATATATTTACACGATAGCTGATGCCATCTGATTGCTCAAAGTCACAAGAATTGTGAAACTATCATGTCAATAACACCCACAGATCTATACAAGAAAGGTCGAGTGTGATAAAGTTTTCGTTCTCATACCTGAGGAAAACAGCTATAGCTAGCCTGACCATTCTGTCATACAAAAAGTAGGGCTTGAGAATACATAAAGACATAGGTAGACGAGACAATTCTCCTTGCTCTCTACTACCTACATGCTTTTATTTGTCACTGGTATTGACATCGCACATTGATTGATTTTAATGTTCCCTATTATATGTTACCCTTTTCCTCCTGCAGCCAGCTGCGATGTTTAAGGTGTTACATAAAGACCCACCAATTCCAGAAAATTTGTCCAATGAGGGCAAAGAATTTCTACAGTGCTGTTTCAAGAGGACTCCTGCAGAGAGGCCAACTGCAAGTGAGCTGTTGGACCATCCATTCATCCGCAATTCAAGTCACTACAACAAACATGGTTCCATACATTCATTTGCAGGGATTAAAGTCAATGTAAGTTTCTTTTTCTGACATGATCAATGAGGGTTAAAAGATACCTGAGAATGGCATACATATGATGCCACTGATGTATTACAGGATACAACATACAGTTCAAGAGACAACAGACCGAGTTCAAAGAGTGACTCAAACATGAAAGGGAAAAATACCAATGTGTGAGTAGTTTCGATTAAATTATCATTGTCCTGTCTTGGATAAAATAACTGTTAGTTTTTCATCACTATATCTTAACACCAACATATTTATTCCTTTTGTTACCAGTGAACCAAGCAGAGCTGCTAGATATTTTGAATCTACTTTTCGATTGGCTCCACTAACAATCCAGGAAGCTACTCCTAACTTTTCACCTCGGCCTTTAGGTTTTAGCAATCCTGGTTCCACAGCAAATTTTGTGAACACCATGCAGTTTACAAGCGTAAACCCTCAGCCTAGCCCACTGCCAAGGCCTAACGGGAAGGAAGTTTTGTTCTGATCGTGGATGCTGCATGCGAAATGCCACCTGTGCTGTTCAGAGTCAATGTTCTTTGCAGAATCCTGTGCAGTTAAGGATGTTGTGCTTTATAAGCTCATCTGTGTGACCACGCAACATTTTGACTGCTCTAGAGCACTGCAATCCAGAGGAGCTGGGTTAACAACCCTGTGATGGAGCTTCCATGGTGTTTGACCTACAGGATGCAGCTTCTGACCTTAACTTCTAACCCTTTTTTTTTAGTAAGGATACATAACCATATGAATTGTACAGTTTACCAGGGTTTGCACGAGAGATCCTTGAAAGCACAAGCACAGATGTAAATTGTCTCTAGAAATTGTTGATGTCATTTTTTGTTTAGCATAGAATTAGGACAGATTTATGTAAAACTGGAAGTTAATTTTCAGCCAACAGGAATTAGGCGTAGCTCTATGTTGCTTCTGCTGCCCCGCCTCATGTATAATCATTATCTGGCTGTATCATTGATTATTCATTTTTGGCCAAAATATCAAAGGCCCACTGGCAGTTATCATAGTTTGTGAAAATGTTTCTTGTGTTCTAAAATACCATGATTTAGTTTAAGGAGGTGAAATAGCAGCATCAAAGAAGGCCTGAGTATGTCACCCAAAACAAAAACTGATTGCCTTCTCTGAACCGTGCCTGCATTAGGGGATCTTATTACACACTTCAAGCTTGTGGGAAGAAGGCTAGACTTCGAATTCCATATTCGTATAGTCACAAATTATAAAGGATCTTAACAGTTTTTTTTATTTATTTTTTTTATTTTGATGTTCTGGTACAGTACAATTCATACTAGAAAACAAAAACCATAACTAAGTGTTTAGACTGACAAAGCTCCATCGCCTCTTCGTCTTGACCTGGGACGAGGTCCTGACTGCGTAACAAACATGTCAAATTTTGCACTTTACAGTCATGGGAGATATTTATCCGTGTTCTAAATACCATGAGATTGTTTATGGAGGTAAAATGACAGTTGCTAGCAACCACTCATAGAATCCCTGAACTTTAGCGTGCTTACACTGGGATGTTTTACACTTCCAGCTCGCAACTTCCATAGATAAAATACAAAATATACTGATTGTCAACATTTTTCTAATCTGCTAGCACTTTGATGCTCTCATACAGTACGGTTCATAATAAGAAACATAAAGGCCCCAAACATAAACCATAAAATAGTGCCAAAGTTCTAAAGTGACAACCTTGGTGTGCTACTCCTCAGGTGCATATAACACCTTACTAAAGTTTCGATACAGGTAAAGTTTCAAGCATACTTCGGGCCTAGAGAAACTCTGAAATATTTGGTACAACTCCTTGGCCTTGATTTCAGAGGTTGAATGATCGAAAGTTACTGTCATCTCTTTAAGCTTTTTCCCCCAATTGAAAAGTCGTTTCACAAAAGCAAATTCATGTTCAGATCCTCTCAATCCACGGATTTCAACTTCTTCAAGATGATTCAACAAGAGTTCCTCGGTTTCCCAGTCTGCTGGTTGATCACATATGCAATCTGAAGAGCATACAGTTTGGGCCTGACACAATTATCAACTTAATATTAACTGATGGTTGACAAAAAGGAGGATAGTAAATTGTCTGATTCCTGAACACTTTTGAGGTGTGCCAATGCATTGACATCAACAGGTACAGAACAGTTTAGCCTAGATTCTAGTTGCAGAAATATAATTTTGTATTGGGAGAGAAGATAGCCCACAAGAGCATAATTTGTGTTATAAATTCAAATAAAATTCAAGGTAACACTAACATGCTAATAATCACCCAAATTTAAGGAGATTTTGAATCAATCTTAGTGCATAGGTTTTAAATGGACTAGAGAATCTTTTTCTTCTTCTTTTTTAAGATACAATAAACATATCCAGACCACTGACTCCTTCAGCTTTCTGTCCACTGCAATGTTATTTCCTAACTCTTACGTATAACCCAAGGTTGATCTGCCTTAGTGCCCAACTACTCACCACTGCTGTAAGAAAGCAACTATCTACAACCCAAACAGTATTACCGTTTAGTTAAATCTCTAGAGTAAAGTGCCATGATTAGGATATCAAATATACCATATATCTACCACATATAAGCTTTGGAATGCCCAAAAAAACAAACGCAAATGCAGGTTTCTTCCCATTACTTCCCTGGTAACTTAAATACGTCCAGCAATAACTTAAATACGTCCAGCAAGAATAAAAGTTGTGTTTTAGAAATCTCTGTGTTTTATCCTTTCAGGGACCATGTCTAACTAAATGCAAACGCATGCTTTTTTAAATAAAAACAGCATGCATCAATGTATCTTGAAAGGTAGTTCCATAATACTTTTGATTTGATTTGGCTTTCAACATATACTTTAACAGAAATTAATTATCAAAGATGCCTTTTAGGGACAAAAATGCCACCTTTGTGTTTGGAGGGAGCAGGTAAACAAAGAATAGCTTTACCTCTGAACCACCACAAGTAGCTAATCGCAGTAGCAACCTTCTTATACCAGTGCACAATCTGAGAACATGGAATGCGCTGGCTCCAAAGGCATGTCCATTTGCGAATACCGACAAGCACAAAACTGTAATGTCAGGGAGTGCTATCATGTCTTCCATCAAGTACTGATAGTTCTCTAAATCCTGTGTGTCCATAGGAAGTAAAACAAAGGGGGTCACATGTGACAGTTAAGAGAATGAAACTTAAAGCTGTTCAGGTGAGTGTTGCTAGCTGGCCATTGTTGTGAGCATGCACGAAACAGTTGCTATAAGCTAACAAATTCATTATGAGTTTCTTTTACAAAAGCCTGGACATTGTGAGCAGCTTAAAAGACTACTACATGTTCTCTAGAAAATACTTTGCATCTCATGTTTATTCAAGATATATTCAACAACAGTGACGAATGAGTTGCTCACTGCTCAGCAATGTTGGAGGGACCTGAGCAAACCAAAACATGACTTTTTCCTATGGTGGTTTACTGATACAATCATCATCTAGACAATTTGACAAAAAACTCAGAAAAGTGGAAATAAAATATCGTTTTAATTTGGCTATCTGGTTCATTGAAAAGTCCACTTTTTTTTTATCCTATAAGCAAAGACTCATAAGTAATATGCCTGAAGTTCTTTATTAGTTGCTTTTATATGACTACTCAAAAGCTTTGGGAGTTAGGACATTGTGCGAGTTTTTATTTTAAAAAGAGGCACTAACCAAACTTTAATTCTGTGGTAGCCTAGGACCATACTTGGTCAGCGAAATCACATAGGAACCTTGGATGGATACACTAGCATGGAACAACGAATTATTCCAGATAATAGAAGTGAGAACTCACCTGTAGATACGCCAGCGTCAGGAAAAGAGTTTTGATGCCCTCAAAGCGCTGCAAGAGACTTAAAAAATAGTGATTGTGTAGGAAGGTCTCGGTTCCATAAACAAGATAATAGTTAGTGCCCAGCAACTGGAGATGTTCCATCTTGCCAAAGTGGACAGAGGACGGATCATATTCATCACTCCAATCAAGATTGGCAAGCTGAGGAGCTGAGATGTGAGCGACCGGTGGGCTATTGCCAAAACACAATGCCACAGTTAACACCTTGAGAGCCGGCGTCACAACGGTGAGCTGAGACAAGGCGTGTAGGGCCCTAAGCTCCATAAGCAGCAGAGAATCCGAATGTATGGCAAGATCCCGCAGCCCATGGGCGTCTTCAACGGTAAGCCTCAGCAAGCACGGGCACCGCAGCGAGGACACGGCGTCGCCTAGCTCGCCTGGGCCATGGAACCAGACGTGGCTCAGGTGGAGCCCTGTGAGCCGAGTGAAGACACCGGTGGGAGGCATGGCGAGGCCCTGAAAAGCCAAGGAGAGCGAGATCGAGGTGGCCTTCTCAAAGCAGGGGAACTCAAAAGCGCCTCTTTTCACGGCCTCCTCGCCCTCGCCGTCGCCGTCTTTCACCAGACGGGTAAAAAGGATTAGGTCACCGGAGACGCGGCGCGCGGCGGCGGGGAGCCAGATCGCTAGAGATTCGGGGGTGGCGCCGGCGCCGTCGGCCCCGACGCGGAGGTCCCGGACGGGCACCTCATGGGCGTCAAGGGCGTCACGCAACCGGTGGGGGTCAAGGCCCCGAGTGAAGTGGAGCGCCGGGAGGAGGGCCCAGATGCGGCGCCAGGAGCGGGAGAGGACGCTGGTCCGGGCGGCGGCGCGGGTGGGGAGCTTGAGGAGGATGAGGACGAGGACGTCGATGGGGAGCGCGCTGAGCCG
>JAKNSH010066193.1:0-13573 GCA_027790015.1 Cymbopogon flexuosus
TCGTACGTAATCCTAATTCTATCTGTACTCGGAACGTATACGGGAGGCGGACAGGAGCGGTAACATACAATCCTATTTGGATTGGACTATGAATCGACTATGGATCAGAAGAGCTATAGTAGGAGAGGTATAATACTATACGAACTACTATATGAATCAAAATATATGGAGGTGGTGGACATAATTTTTTGGGCAGCATGGAATTTTCGTGCTTTATAATTAGGTATAGATAAATTTTTATTATATGTTTAAACTTTTAATAACAGTATAAGGTGCGTAGGAAAGATTATATGTGGCTAAAAAAAACCAAAAATACACTATGATGGAGTAGCCTAGATCCTGTTTTGATGGGTGTTTGGAAAAAAAAAAAAACCTGTCTTGGCTTGACAGATTCTGTTCGATCCAATAGGTATATGGGCCGTACATATTTAGAGGCCCAAATCCATTACTGGATAGCCCATTTCCTTCCACCCACCCGATGGTTGTGGGGAGAAAAGCTCCTCCAATCCAAGCGAAAAGTCTATATAATAACGGGGGCGGGGCACCTAGGCGGGCACGACCTCACCACACCACCAGCAGCAGCCGGTGCCCATTGCCTGCCGACTCGACTCGACCAGCACCATCCACCCAAAGGCCACATCCCGACCCGGCCGGGCGCGCGCGTGCGGGCGGGCGTGCCCCCTGCCCCTGCCTGCCTGCCTGCGCGGATTGGCCTCCGCCTCCGCTCGCCGCCTCCCGGCCCCACGCGCCCCTCCCCGCGAGGGCTCGCCCCTCCGCCTCCCGCGATCCCCTTCTCCCGCCGCTCGTCGCCCGGCGCCGCTCTCCTCCCCGCTCCCGCCAGGTTCGTCTCCCGCCACCGTCGCACCTTCCCCCGCTCCCGCGTGACACCGGCGGTGCCCCTGCGCCGCTCCGCTGGTTTGATTTGAATGAATTGATTCATTGATTGACACCGTAGATTTGAAATTTCAGTCGCAGCCGGCCGTTTCGTTTCGTTTCGATTTCCATGCTCCAACGACGCGCCCTCACCTTTGTGGCGCTGTTGGATCTCACCCCCGAATTAGTTTGCTTCCAGCTCTCTCCGCCTAGCTTCGCCTGACCCCGTCCGTGCATGTCGGTTCCGTTCCGCCTCACACCTGTTTCCGGGGAGGGATTTGTTCATTTCGTTATCGCGCGCAGTGGCCATGTGTTACGTTAGCGTTAGGTGTTCTGTCTGTTGGCCACTCCACTCTTCTGGGTCTGTTGCAGCGAGCTTAATGGTTTCCCTCCCTTTTTTCTGTGCTTTTGCAGAGCCGGTGCGTACTTCTATTACATGCGGAGTAATTTACCTACTGCCGATTGCTGACCAAAGGTGGTGAACACTTCCTCGGATGTCACGTCTGCCCCTCTGCGTCATTTATGGCTCAGAACTCGTCCCGTCTTCACCGCCTCCTCACATTACTAGACAGTATCCTTTCAATGCCCTCTGTAGAAAACCTATCTATTTATCTATTTTTTTTTAAATAAAGAAATATGGTTCATAACTGTTATTACAGCTCCTCATATGTACTGTGTACTGCTTCTCTAGAGTGCAACTGATCTGCACCTTTGCCCGGTGAAATAACAATGCTAAAATATACCCACTCAATATTTATTATAAGTTCCTGAAATGACCGTCTAGGGGTGTTCGATTATCTATCCCTGCAAAATTTCTTTAACATTACCCAGCTGGTTCGACACAAGCAACGAGGTTTGCGGCTGCACGCCAAATTGGAGAAATCGCCAAGTCCCATCCCCAGGAGCTCAATTCGTTGCTCAAAAAGGTACACTGGTGGCATGGCCGTTGCTAGGTTTTTCAGCTTTAAAGAATGGTACCTTTGTGCTTGCCTCACATGTTGCAACGCACAAGATCCAATGTACTGGAATACCCAACTACTTTTGCTGATTAAACTTACATCTGTATGTTAGGACAAATATGTGCCAAGCAGTTTTCTAGTTCTGCACTCCTGATACGAGTGGAATGGTGTATATGTTGATAGGTTAAATAGCAAAGAGAGCTATGTCTATATGATTCATCTGTTTTCTGTTCAAGTGCCGATATCTATATGTTTAAAGAGTATTAAGCAGAGCTCAATTTATGTCAATTTTGTTCTCCCTTTATTCCCTTCATGTTTATTCATTGCAAAATTACAAAATAATCCCAAAGGACAGAACATACATGAGCGACATTTACACAAACCACCCTAACTAGGTGAGAATACAATTTGAATAAAATACACTCTTAACATGCCCCCATCCCCCTGCCAAACTCAGGGGGCAGTGCAGCTTGGTGCTGGCTTGGGTTGTGATCAAGAGCTACCATGCTCTGGTGTTATTCCTCATGTAATGGGATGGTTTTGTCAAAGTGAATACATCTCAAAAGGTCTGAATATCCGTTATATACTTTTGCACCAAGCACCCAGCACTGTATGAGAAGACAGTTGCATAAATGCACTTTTAACATTGTTGATATGAGGTGTTTTCATCCTAGGATAAGTTAATATTGCTTGCTCTTCTATGTCTAGCTACAAACGTCCTGTCAAGTGGTATCTTCTGTGAATATTCTGCCAGAGGATCAGCGACTGTTCTTTTTATGTGTTCCGCAGACATTAGTTGGCTGAATTTTATTTTGCTGTGTCAATTGTAGGTTTCTCAATATACCCGTAGTAAAAATTGGGATACAAGAGTTGCGGCAGCCCATGCGATTGGTGCGATAGCAGAGAATGTCAAACACACATCATTGAAGGACTTGTATGCTTCTGTGCAAGCAGAAAAACATGCTTCCGGGTTGTCTGATGGAAGTGAGGATGCTGACTCAGCATTGCCACAGACTGATAGTGCAGCAACGTCTGATCTTGCTTTTGGAAGGTTTGGCTGCATTTAACTTCAATGTTTACCAGTTACCAATCCCCCCGCCCTTCGGTGCCGTCACTAATGTTGTTTTCTTTCTGTCTTACAGCTTTGACATAGGCAGGGTATTGGAATTTGGATCTCCTCTATTGGCATCAGGTGGACAGGTGTATTGTTTGTGCCAATATTTTTCAGCTTCAAGATTTAATGTGTGCATTGAGTACTTTCGATTTTATTTACGGAATATGCTGTTTTTAAGATGTACAATGTATTATTTATGATTTGCTTTATGGATGGCTTATGCACCCCTTAATTCATTTCTTACCTAATGTATCAACACTTTTCGTCCCCCCCCCCCCCAAAAAAAAAAAAAGAATAGAATAAAATAAAAAATAAAGCCACCTTTGAATGATGAAATAGATTTCATCTCTTCCCGGGTTTCTCATTGGCTTTTACAGTTATCCACTATTATTTTAAGTGTGTGATTGGGCGATGGATAAATGTGCCAACATGACCTGCAACTCATTATAATAAGAACTAGTATTTCTATTATTTCAACTGGAGCTACACACAAGAGCAGCTCAAATATCCTCATTTGGTCTGTATCTACATGCATTTTTATTAAAGTTTCCTGTAAGGGTAAAACCGAGTGCTCCGTTTTAAACCTTATCTGTTTCAGTTTTTTTTCCCCCCCGCAGTACATGAAATTGCTAACATTTTGATTGTGTTTGACTGCTAGGAATACGACATTGCTGATAATGGCAAGAATCCAACAGAGCGTCTAGCTCGCCAAAAGCAAAATCTTCGACGTCGTTTAGGTTAGTTTTTCTTTAAATTAGTGAGGGAAAGATCAATCTCAGATTTTACTTGCATGTTGCTGATCTGTTCTGTTGTTTTAAAAATTGACTAGCCTTTTGGCAATTAATAATGGTCTGAATTCACAGTTTACCCTTATGTATTAGCGCTTCTGTTACAACATTCTTACCCCAGTAACGCTCTTAAAGTGGAGGTTGGCATAGCTATAAGCATATAACTCCTTCAGAAGGGGTATAAAGTGGCAAAACATATTTAACAGTACCTAGGCTTTTATTGGTTCTATTAAAATTTAAAAAGAAAAATCTGGAGAAGGAGCTCATATACTATAATGTGCAGGGAGTACATTGTATTCATGTCTGAATGTACATATTAGGGATTGCTAAACGTCCAATAGCTGAAGTTTCAAGTCAGCATCTTCGCCACTGCTTAGATCTATTTGATTGTCTCTGAAATTTTGAGGAATGCCTGGGGTTTAGAATGATTGAAACATTGCTTAACAAGATGAAATTGCTAAAAGTGGTAGTCGAATGAAGTACTCCCATGGCCACACCCTCATTGGATTGTTGATCTGCTGTTTCCATCTTGTCTTGATGATGTGAATACAAGGACTACTATCTTTGCATATGTACATTAGTGTTCTGGAATGCTTAAGCTTTTTTTTGTTTGGTTTTTGTTCTAGTGCAGGACTGGATGTATGTGAGCAGTTTATGGATGTTAGTGATGTTATCAAAGACGAGGATCTTCTAGCCCAAAAAAATTATTGGGGTTCACATGTACAGCATAATGGATTCCATTCATTTAACTCAGGTCGTAATATTCAGCAGTTGGTTTCCACCATGGTTCCTAGGTATCCCAAGCATTCCAATTTCCGCTCTAGACGATTAAGTGCCAGGGAGCTAAATATGCTGAAGCGTAAAGCAAAGAATAATGCAAAAGATCATACAAAGGCTGTATCTGAGGATGATGAGGTTACACTAAAAGGATCTGTGCCCTCCAATGGCGCTTCTTCTGAACAAGCTGGTCCACAAAATGTATGATTGGTCAGCCATGCCATGTTATCTCTTTAGATCTTGTAAATCTGCTGAAGTGTTTATTTGAATGGGATCTATGATCATGAAATATGACAATTTAATTTTGCAACATTCCTGATTAATCTTGATGCTCAATGCAGCTATTATCTGCTCAACTCTTGAAAGTTTCTGTGCAGCTATATATTTAGAAAATCTAAAACTTCTACTTCGTATTTTCTCTTTGCGCAATTGCTAGCACGGCTGGTATATGGCAGCATGCTACTGCATGTGTGGATGGGTGTGCTGACACGTGCCAGTATGTTGACTTGTGGCTGTTGCTTTGTTTGGGAATTCATATTACTCTTTTCAGAACATTGTTGGATGGGGTTATTTAGTCATTTCAATTACCATTTTTCAGGATGTATTTGATACAGCCGTCGATGAAGACAATCTAGAGTACAGTGAGAATGGAAGATGGCCTTTTCAACAATTTGTGGATCAGCTTATTCATGATATGTTTGACCCTAGTAAGCTCATCTGATCCCTGAATATGCCTATCTTACTGTCTTTTGTTGTCTTGCTTACAATGGTTTTACTTGTGTTGCATTTTAGTTTGGGAAGTTCGCCATGGCACCATTATGGCTTTGAGGGAAATTTTGACACATCATGGTGCTTGTGCTGGAGTATATTTTCCTGATCTGAGCTTGCCTTGTGCTGATTTGGATGGTAAAGCCAACTTTGATTCCCTTAAAAGGGAACATGGTATTGATCTAAATGAAGATGTTCGTGTGGAACACCTTGAACCAGCGTTAAAGAGGCATAAGAAAGAGCCAAATTGTTCTGAAAGTATGTATATGGATTGTGATAAGGAGTTGGTTAGTAGTGATTATCCAAAAACAGAAGGTGATCTGAGCAATGTGCCTGATGTATTAACTGGTGAACCAAGTTCTACTCATGTAAAAGTTGAGCCTGAGCTTGGTGTTGATGATTCAGCTGACCCTTCTAAAGGGGATTCAAGTAAATCATTACAGGAAAAACTCAACTCCATATCGCATCCAAGTTCTCATATACATGCTCCAGAAAAATCTAAATTCATGAAACTGATGAAATTAGCCAAATACTCATATATGAAGAATTGGGAATTTCTTCAGGATTGTGCAATCCGCTTCCTTTGTGTACTTTCACTGGACCGGTATGCTTATATGGACTTCCAGATATACGATTAGTGCATATCATCTTTGTTATTAGCCTCATATATTCCTGTATTATTCTGTTTTTAGCTTTGGTGATTATGTATCCGATCAAGTTGTTGCCCCAGTTCGTGAAACTTGCGCTCAAGCTCTTGGTGCTGTGCTGAAGTACATGCATCCTTCTTTAGTATGTCATACATTCAAAATCTTGCTACAGATGCAGGTGTGTTTTTTGTAGTCATTTATCCCATCGCCTCAAATTTCAAACGCTTGCATTCAAATTCATCATTACCATCTCTCTCTGTTCTTTGTTCTTGCAGCGCAGACAAGAGTGGGAAGTTCGTCATGGGAGCCTTCTTGGCATTAAATACTTAGTTGCTGTTCGCCAGGTAATTACTAGTCAAGATTCGATGAATTGATGGCCTAGCTAAGTCTGTTAACCATGGTACATAATATCAGAGTGGCGATTCTAGTTGGGCTTGTTGCCAGCTAAATATTTCACGAGGACATAACCCTTTGTCTCATACTCCCTTACATCTCATATTAAGTTTTTCTTGAGTAAAACATTTCTATTGACTGTCAAATTTTGAAAAAATTGTATAGGTTAACAACATAAAATCTTCGTTAGGAACTTTTGACCTAGATACTTTCATAATGTATAATTCACATGCTGTGAAACTACATAGATATTTTGAAATTGATGGTCAGAGTTAGGAACGTTTGACCTAGGACAAACCTAATATGACATATAAAAAAAAACAGATGGAGTACTGTTGAACAAAATTGTCCCTTTTGCTGATGCAACTGTATTATTTCTTTCATGACCAGGAAATGCTTAAAGATTTGCTTGACTATATCATTCATGCTTGTAAAGCTGGTCTGGAGGACCCTGATGATGATGTCCGAGCAGTGGCTGCAGAAGCTCTGATTCCAGCTGCCGACTCGTTAGTTAGGCTAAATGACCAAATTTTGCGTCCAATTGTGATGTTGCTTTGGGATATATTGCTTGACCTTGATGATTTAAGCCCATCAACAAGCAGGTATACTTAAATCCTGTTTCCCTTATCTGCAAATCTATATGTTTGAATAATGTGGGCAGGTTCAGCCACTTGGCCTTTTTATTTTCAAATTTCAATTGTTTTTTCCTTGTCTTCTGAAACCGGCTGCCTATTACCATTAGTCTTTTTGCATCTGTAGAACTTTTTTGTACTTGTTTGTTGACGTTTTCTTCCTTTTAAGTGGACTTTATTCATGTCGCCAATTACCGTTTTGTTGCATATGTGGAACTTATGTGTACTTGTTTGTTGTCATTTTCTTCCTCTTAAGTGGATGCTTTGCATGTCACTAGAAATGCTTTTGTTATCTCATCTCATAGTTCCATTTTCATTTCCAGTGTAATGAACTTGTTAGCAGAAATATATTCTCAACCAGAGATGGTCCCAAAGATGCTTGCCACAGCAGCTTCAGGGGAAAAGGGAGAATTTGATCTAAACGAAGCAAGTCAGATTGCTGAGCAACAAGACCGACTAACATCTATTGAGAACCCTTACGGTCTAGCTACATTGACACCCCGGCTGTGGCCCTTCATGAGACATAGTATTACTTCTGTTCGGCGTTCCGCCATACGAACACTGGTATGCATTCTCAGCATTCGTTTCGTTTTAATTGTGGTGCTACTGTGTCACACATTTCATAATCTTATAAATTAATCAAATTATCACCAAGCAATAAAAGGTTGCAGTTCTGCTGTTGTCACGAGTACTGTGCTCATTGCAGGCGGTTTCGTATCTCCTATTGGGCTTCCTTAATTAATGTGTAATTTCATTTCTTTCTTTTAGGAGAAACTTCTTGAGGTTGGCAACACTAGGAGTTCAGCTGGAACTACCCCATCTAAACTCTGGCCAACATCAATATTAGGTGATGCACTGCAGGTTGTATTTCAGAACCTACTTTTGGAGTCAAATGATGATATTCTTCAGTCTTCTGAAAGGGCTTGGAAACTTCTTCTTCAGGTTATTGGTGTTGTGGACATGCTTATATTTATTAAATGCACATGAGCTTAACAATCTAGTCTAGCATACATTGACATTAATTAACAAACAAAAATGTCTACTATTGCAGTGCCCTGAGGAGGACCTTGAATACGCTGCAAGGTTGTATTTTAGTAATTGGGTACAACTTGCTACCACTCCATTTGGCTCAGCATTGGATTCCACAAAAATGTTTTTACCAGTTGCCCTTCCACGAGGAAATCGTTCGAGAGCTGCTGCAAAGATTAGATCTGCTAGGCTAGATCATGAGGACACAAGAATGATCTCGTTTGGTTCCACAGGGGACAGCACTTCACATGAAAAGCATTTGGATGTTCCCTCTAGCGTTTCAAAGATAATTGTTGGTGCTGATCCTGACAAATCTGTTACTCATACACGAGTTCTTACGTCAATGGCCCTTGGGCTTTTTGCCTCTAAGTTGCCTGTAAGCTCATGGCAAGTTGTTCTAAGTCCACTAGCAAATGACCTCATGTCTCTCTCAGGAGTCCAGAGACAGGTATGAGATGGCTTAATCATGTATAATAATATATTTATTTGTTCAATTATTTGTGGTATAAACTTTATGTTTTCGTTGTTCCAGGTGGCTTCAATGATCATCGTTTCTTGGTTTAAAGATCTGAGAGGCAGAGATCCTGTATCAGTGGGTACATTGCTAGCTTTCATATCTTCCTTGAAAGAGTGGCTGCTGGATTTATTGGCTTGCTCTGATCCAGCATTACCCACAAAAGATTCTGTGCTTCCATATTCTGAACTTTCAAGGACATACACGAAGATGCGCAATGAAGCCAATAATTTGCTCCACTCAATCGATTCATGTGCTGCTCTCAAAGATTATATTAGCAGCTTAAACCTTAATGTTGACGTGCTGAGTGTGGATGATGCTATCAACTTTGCATCAAAGCTTTTGTTACCATCTGAATCTGATCTTCCTTCAGAAAGTGAAAAACTTTTCCTGAATAACATAGAATCAGCAAAACAAGGCTTGTTGTCTACGTCAAGTTACTTGAAATCTGTTCAGGTATGTGGTACATTCAAATTATTGTGTCCTCGGATTTGTATTTTTAGTGTTGCATATTACCATCCATGCTGTTTATAATTTCTTGATAAACTTTTTAGCAATGTCTTAACATGATCTTTGTTATTTTGATGTTATTATGCAGAATAATTTGCATGTGACAGTCTCTTCTTTGGTGGCTTCTGCTGTAGTTTGGATGTCATGTTTGCCTAGCAAGTTGAACCCTGTTATTTTACCTTTAATGGCTGCCATTAAAAGAGAACAGGTAAATATTTTTGTTTCTCTTGTGATGATATTATATTTTTTTGTTAACCTTTGTTCTCACATGACTATGTATCATCCAGGAGGAAGTACTTCAAGATAAAGCTGCTGATGCTCTTGCTGAGCTCATATTTAGCTGTGTTGGCCGCAAGCCTGGCCCCAATGACAAGCTAACCAAGAATCTCTGCACTCTGACGTGCACTGATGCTAGTGAGACACCTCAAGCTTCAATAATCAACTCAATGCAGGTTATTGAGGACCAGAATTTGCTATCGATTGGAAAGCGTTTTAATAGTCATAGGTCCAGGGGTCATACAACTTCTGGTGGTGACGAAAGGTCAAAAATGGAGGGTTTTATAAGCCGACGTGGATCGGAGTTAGCTTTCAAGCATCTTTGTGAGAAATTTGGACCTTCATTGTTTGAAAAACTCCCCAAGTTATGGGATTGTCTTACAGAGTTTCTTAAACCTGTAAAAACTGAAGATGGTATTCCGAAAGATGATGCAAGTATTGCACAGCTGGGCAGATCGTATGAGGATAAGGACCCACAGTCACTCATTAATAACATCCAGGTTTGTTCTGTCAGTAGCATGTATTAAACTTCTATATTGTCTAGGCTTATATAACCTACACCCAATATGCTACATCAGTTTGTGTCTTACCATCCTTCACTGTTAGCAATCTTAGTTTCTTACATTTTCAATGCCTTTGCTTGTTTTTGCAGGTCGTTCGTTCCATTTCACCTCACTTAGCTGAGCCCTTAAGGCCTCAATTGCTAAATCTCCTTCCCTGTATTCTTGGGTGCGTTCGTCATCCTCATGTGGCTGTTAGACTAGCTGCTGCAAGGTGCATCACATCTATGGCAAAGTCATTGACCGATGATGTGATGGTACTGGTGATAGAAAATGTCATCCCAATGTTGTCTGATTTATCTTCTGTCTGTGCAAGACAAGGAGCTGGGATTCTTTTGAGCCTTCTTGTTCAGGGTTTGGCTGTGGAATTGGTTCCTTATGCACCTTTCCTTGTTGTTCCTCTTCTGAAGTGTATGAGTGACCCAGATGGTTCTGTAAGGCAGACTGTGACTCACAGTTTTGCTGCTCTTGTTCCTTTGCTGCCATTATCAAGGGGTACTTCATTGCCAGGTGGACTAAGTGAACGCTTATCTAGCAATGCTGAAGATGTGCAGTTCCTGGAACAACTCCTTGACAACACCCAAATTGATGATTTCAAGCTTAATATTGATCTTAGTGTTGAATTACGAAGGTCCATTTCTCTTACATAGAAGTTCTTGTTTTCTCATAACATGGATTCATGATACCATATTTGGATTTTAAATAATACTAATTAGTTTATCAATACCATAATTCATGTAAAGAGCACCATTTTACTGATTTAAGTTGTTAGTTTGTTTCATATGTTGAAATATACTGTAATGCATGTGTGATTCCACAATCTTCTGTTGATGTTTATTTAATATTGATTTTGTGTTATTGCAGGTATCAGCAGGAAGGGATCAACTGGCTCGCATTCCTTCGTCGGTTTAAGTTGCATGGAATTTTGTGTGATGACATGGGGCTTGGTAAGACGCTCCAAGCATCTGCTATTGTAGCAAGTGACATTGCAGAAGCACGTGCTCGGGATGATGACAAAAATTTGACATCTTTGATTATCTGCCCTTCTACATTAGTGGCCCACTGGGAATATGAAATAGAGAAGTACATAGACACCTCTATCCTGAAACCTCTTCAGTACGTTGGTTCTTCGCAGGACAGAGTGACACTCCGTAGTCAGTTTGATAAGGTTAACGTTATCATAACATCATATGATATTATACGCAAGGATATCGATTTTCTTGGGAATATCCCTTGGAACTATTGTGTTCTGGATGAAGGGCATATAATAAAAAACTCAAGGTCTAAAATAACGTCTGCTGTGAAACAGCTGAAAGCACAACACCGCCTTATATTGAGTGGCACACCTATTCAGGTAAACTTGAGCTTCAACTGAAACTCTTGTTGATATGTGCTCCCACCATTTCATTTCTCTTCACATTGTTGACTTGACTTTGTTTGTTCTTTATTTCTATGACCTTCTATTACCTTGTCTTGACTTTGACACATTACATTGGAATTGGAATTGCAGAATAATGTGTTGGAGTTATGGTCTTTATTTGACTTCCTTATGCCTGGGTTTCTTGGGACAGAAAAACAAGTAAGTTATGTTTTGTACAAGTTGCTATTTATGAAACTCAAAAGCTTCACAATCTGTACCTTCTGCTAGTACCTTACAAAAGCTTAGTTTACTCTAGCTTCCCAGTTTACACAGTTAGTCGGTTTGTTTCGGAATGCTCATCTGTTTCCTAATTTTGCTCCAGAGATCAATTCAGTTTTTTCATAACAGAAGTCTGTTATATTAATCCAGGTTTACATAACATGATTTAAATGAATTGTAAATAAACAAACTGAATTGTGCTTAATCTGCGGAAGGTTTCATAGCCTAGTGGACTCCAAACCTGGTGGCTGTGGTGCGATGCTGTAGTCTCTGCCACTGTCAGGGTTTGGGTGTTTCTCAGTCGGTTGAAGACGACTGTTTCTTCTTTCAAATGATACACTGACCAAGTTTTTTTTTTCTTCATATATATAACAAATGCTTCCCTCCGCTGAAGTAAATGTTCGCTCTTTGAATCTACCTGGGTCTGTTCTTCTCTGAAAATATATTGTACTGAAGCCTGTTGTTCTTTACAGTTCCAAGCTACGTATGGAAAACCATTGCTAGCTGCCAAAGATTCTAAATGTTCAGCAAAGGATGCTGAAGCTGGTATTCTTGCAATGGAGGCACTGCATAAGCAGGTATTTTTTATTTATAATTGTATTTAGTATTTACAAATGACCTTTGTAGATAAATAATTCGAACCTGCTACCAGGTCATGCCGTTTCTACTGAGAAGAACAAAGGATGAAGTTTTATCTGATCTTCCAGAGAAGATTATCCAGGATAGATATTGTGATCTCAGTCTATTGCAGCTCAAACTTTATGACAAATTTTCCAGCTCTAATGCAAAAGAAGAGATTTCAACTATAGTAAAAGCAAATGAATCGCAGGAATCTGCACCTCAACCAAAGGCAACTCGTCATGTGTTTCAGGTGCTGCAGCTGAATCATATCCTTGTTATCCATTTACATTTTTTTTTTTGTTTTAATGGGATTGCTTTCTAACTACATTTACATTTTAATGCAGGCATTGCAGTACCTATTGAAACTCTGCAGCCATCCTTTACTTGTAACTGGAGAGAGCCCCCCTAATCATCTTCTGGATCTTCTGAAAGAAATAGGCGTGGAATCTGGCAGTGAACTTCATGAGCTTCACCACTCACCTAAGCTTGTTGCTCTTCAAGAAATACTTCAAGAATGTGGTATAGGATCAGAAATATCTAGTCCTGATGCTTCGACGGCTGTCGGGCAACACAGAGTTTTGATTTTTGCTCAGCATAAGGTATGAAACCTATCAAAGTTTGGGATGTCTATTTTGTATTTCCTAGGCCTTTTGTTTCCTTTCAAGTGGGGGGAAAAGTCGTGTCTCCTGATCTAACTTTCTTTCCTTTAGGCTTTTCTCGACATCATAGAGAAAGACCTGTTTCAATCTCATATGAGAAGGTGAGTTCTATGATATTTTATTTCTTGTGCTGGGTGTGTCTTGCTGTATGGTATGAGATTCTGCTGCATTCCTTTGGTTGTAGTGTTTTATGTGCCACCAGCCCACAGCAAACTTGTTTAATTTGTGAGGTTGATCTAGTATTCTGGTCATCAGTGCTACCCCTTGCTGATTTGGCAGCTTTGATGTGCATCAGTGCATGCATTTCGTATATTTTCATGGCTATACATGGTTTTGGCAGCATAAGTTATGACTATGATTTTTCCTCTGCTAGTGTTTTTTGAGCAAATTATCTATTAAGAAAACTTGATGTTTTGCAGTGTCACATATTTGCGGCTGGATGGCTCTGTTGATCCAGAGAAGAGATTTGAAATTGTTAAAGCATTCAATTCGGACCCAACCATTGATGTACTTCTGCTAACAACCCATGGTATGTTTAGAGACCTGTGGAATTGTTCATTGATATGTTGGGAAAGCTTGCTCTGATTCTTTCTTTGTTGCAGTTGGCGGGCTTGGCTTGAACTTGACATCTGCCGACACATTGGTGTTCATGGAACATGATTGGAACCCAATGAAGGATCTTCAAGTAAGTTTTGTGTGTCTATTGATGCCTTGAATTTGTTACTCTTTCATGAGTCTATTGAGAAAAATTAAATGTATACCTTTGTCGGTATTTTCATTCTGTATACTACCTTTAGCATCGGTTATGTCTTAA